>CAWUFW010000478.1:1800000-1985000 GCA_963921515.1 Calotriton arnoldi | reverse complement strand
CTGTCCACCTCTCTACCTCTCTCTACCTCTGTCCACCTCTCTACCTCTCTCTACCTCTGTCCACCTCTCTACCTCTCTCTACATCTCTACATCTGTCTAGCTCTCTCTCTACACACCTCTCTACCTCTCTCTACCTCGCTACCTCTCTCTATACTTCTCTACCTCTCTCAAATATAGCTACAACGTCTACGTATAATACGGTACACTAAGTGGCAGCCGCAGCCTAAAATCACTTCTTGTCCTTAAAAAAAAACAATCATTACCATATCCAATATATCTCCCCTTTATGACGTTATAAGTATTTACTTCTGCAGCACAATATCCTTTCGTCAACAACATCATATGTTGCACAGCTAAACACTTATAAGGTCCCAAAGGCGAGACCTATTGGCTATGCCAATGCTTGTTCCACTTATTGTTTGTCTAGGCTTTGTCTAGGCTGCCTTTGGTAGACCAGCCCGATGAGGATGCTCACAATCTTGGTGATGTAGGATTTGTGTGTTGATGGACACTGCTATGAATAACGTACTGTCTGAAGGTGAGTGGAGGCAAGCAATTGTGAACGATGCTGTAATACAAGAAGTCATGAAATGTTTAACAGGGAAATGCCTACATCTAAAGACATTGAAGGTAGCCTAGTTGCCTTTTGGAGGGTTTCAGCTGAGTTGTCCATAAGGAATGGATTATGGCGCAGATGCAAACTTCTTGTGGTTCTTTGTAGTCTTGTATTAATGTATTGAACCTTCCCTGTAAGAGTCACATTGGCATATGTGCCATGAAGCGTAAGGGAGGATTTTAGGTGGCCAAAGGGTGGATAAAGATGTTGAACATTATGTTAGGGATGTAATGCTTGCATCCTTGGTGACAACACTCAAGTGGCTGTCCTGGGTCCTATTACCCCATCTGAAAGTGTTAGTGAGCTGTTGACTAAATGGACATTTGACATTTCACAACTGTTGGCTATATTAGGTGGCACTCCCTAGTATGCCTTGGTGCTGGTAGATTACATGTCTAAATGGCCAGAAATTACGTTTGTTAAAAATGTGGCCACTACTGTAGTTAAGGAGTTTTTGAAAAATGTGTTTACCAGGGAAGGTTATTCGGAGCAGTGTGGAACAGATAATGGAACTCAGTTGGTTTGTCCAGGGACATGTGTGAATTTTTGGAGTCTGATGGGTGTGAAGCACATTAGAGCTTCTTTGTATCACCCCTGCAGTAACTGTTTGATTGAGCAACTTAATCGCACCATCAAGGACCAATTGCAATTGGTATTAGTCAGTGGCTTGGACTAGAGGAAAACCATTTGGGACATGCTCTAGGTTAGTAGAACTACGCCTCACAATAGTACTGGGATGTCTCTTTTTCCTTATTAAGAGGAAAGGTGGCGGGGTCTAGGCTGAACAAGGAGTGGATGAGTAGGAAGGTGATTGATGTTGGAAAAGTTGAACGTGTAATGGATGTGAGGGGTGCGTTGTAAGGGAAGTGCAGTACTGTAGGATAGTCTTGCAGGGAACTTTATTTCAAAGTTGGGGACTGAGTCCGAATTAGAAAACCTCGATATGTTATGAAAGGTACTTCAAGATTTTGTGCACCTGTTATGGTCAAAGAAGTCAGAGATCTTGTAGTAGTGCTGGAAAATGGCAAAGTTTGGAACAAGATTATGATTGCTATTGTTAAGAATTCGAAACGTGGTTAGGTACACAAAAGTTTGAGTGTAGATTCTGAAGAAAAATTTGCAGCGGTTTCCGACCAAGGTTGTCCCATGAAACCGGTGTGGACTAAGTCTTTACCTTCTAGGTTTAAGGATTATGTTGTGTGAGCTAATCTGTTGTTCTCTACAATCTTTGCTCTTTTCTTTAATGTTTACATTTTCTCCCTTTCACTATTTATGCTAGTGACTGGAAAGTGTTCCCCTATATTTCTTCATTGATGCTCACTTGTTAATTCATATTGTGCTATGGTAATTACGGTATTTTAACTGATGTATTGTTCATACTTGTTTGTTTTGAAGGGAGGGGGATATGTTGGGTCTTGCCGGAGGATAGAATGTGGGGAAGGAATGTGGGAATGTTGGGGAGTTAAAGATTCCAGGACGGCAGTTGCTGGTTGGGCATTCGTGTTGATGGTAATGAATAAAGGCACTCGCTTTCTTATCTGGTTTTATCATCTTTTCCAAAACCTAAAAGCAGAACGTAATTAACTTATATTATGTACTCAAACCAATAAATAATACTACATTCATAGTCGTCTGTTTCACAGTGTTACGAGTAGCATCACATGTCATCTCATTTGTAAGATTGTTTATGACATTTGTAAATACATCGGTCTTATTAAGGGTAAGGTCAAGAGCATTGTATTTGCTGTGCAAGTTATGGCTTGTTTATTTGTAGGGCGAGTTGTCAATTGAAGTCCTAACAATAACCTGTGAACGACAACGTTTTCTCGGTTTTAATAGCCGACCATCACTCAACTTTAACTGTAACTGCGTTTCTATCAGTGATTATATAATATATGGAAATAAAAACTAGGAACTCGGGTAGCTCCTGGGCTTAGGTCGAGAGCACATCTACAACAATAGCAGCAATCTTAATGTACCCACCTCCAGTGGCGGTTGCCTCTAAACGGGGGTGGTGGGCAGGGGGCTTAGGGGTGGCGGGTTAAAAAAAGAAATAAATAAACTTACCTTCTATGCTGCCGCCGCACACCTCTCCTCCGTCTGCTGGCAGCACCGGAAGCACCCAGGCTTCCGGACTCTCCCAACCAATGAAGACGCTGACAGAGCAGTGTCGTGATTGGTCTGAGCAGCCTCTTTGGCCGCTCAGGCAGTGCCTGGGGAGGCCGGGCATGTTCTCCACAGGGCTGTGCAACACAGCCCAATGGAGAACATGCCAAGTGTGCATGACGGTTTGGCCGGCCATAGAGGGCCAGTCAAGCAGTCATGCGCACGTAGGGAGAGAGTGCAAACCACTCCTGCTCCCTCTGCTGCAAGCCAGCCCTGACCCGCCTGACCTGGCTGGAGCAAAGAAAAATGAAATGATAATAACTTCTTGTTATTATCATTTTATTTTTCTTATGCACTGCTCAAGGAGCAGTTGGGCGACGCTCCTCCGCCTTAGTGGAGGAGCCGCTACTGGCCACCTCAGTATCTGCTTTCTAGCACAGTTTTCAAGCATTGGATTAGCACCATGCCTCCACGCCAAACTCGAAAATTGACCAAGTCTATTACCATTTTTGCAGCACAATCTTTAAGCATAGGATTAGCTAGTGATATCAACACTGAGCTGAAAAATAAAAAAGGCATTTTAACATTCCAGTCACAGTATTACAGCTTTTGATTGGTAAAATATCTTCCAAGCCAAGCCGGAATGAATAAAAGCAGCACCCGACTCAGGTGTTTCACTCTCATTCCAGGTTGGCTTGGGTGGTAATAGCTACCAGTTTATCAACATAACTGATATGCTAATGGAAAGGTGCAAAAACATTTAACCCTCCCCCTTCCCTGATCCGAACATATCTCTGTTTTTTAAGTTTTCAACCTGAGGGCAAAATGTCATGGGTGTCATTTAGGGGTCGCCATTGCGTTTCAGGTTTGACCCCTGGCTTGCCCCTTGTGACCCCTGGCACTGCCCTTGCGACCTCTGGCCTCAGAGGTGGCAAAATCTGTGCCATGAACACAAGGGCAAATGCATAAAGAACAACTGATGGACAGAATGCAGAACAATGTCATACATTCACCCCAGTACAGAGATCTGGGCCAAAATCCATTGTTTTTTTGCTCACCATGCCATTCCAGTTTGGACCCAGCCATATGCAAATCAGTCTTGACCCTGCGCCCAATGGGAACAGTCCAGCCCGAACTGCCAGGCCAGGTCCTCCCTGGACTGGAAACAAGCATCCTAGGACCGGTTTCGGGGTTTCACCCCATATCAGCCAGGATAGCTTGACACCAGTGGCATGGAGAGCACGGGACCCACGTCTGGACATACCCGTCCCACTCGGGGTGACAAATGCAAAAAGAACAATTGATGGACAGAATGCAGAATAATGTCATACATTCACCCCAGTACAGAGATCTGGGCCTAAAATCCAAGGGCAGCACGTCCTTACCAATGCTGGTTGAGGCTCAACTTTCCTTGTTTTCTGTCAATTTTTTAATACACTAATAGTGAACAATATTATATTATTCACTATTAGTGTAATAGAGAATGGATTACAATTAACTAGAATATGACCCTCCCTGGCAGCAAAGATGAGTAAAAAAATATTTTAAATGTATGTTGTGTGCGTGCTTGCGGGTGAGAGTGCTTATGTGAGAGCGAGTGTGTGTATGTGTGAATGTATGTGTATGTGAAAGCATGCATGTGTGAGTGAAAGTAAAGGCTAAATGGCATGCAACGTCACTTCCGCTACCCCAGGCATTTTGATGAATTGAAGTTTATGCAAAAAGTGTCAATAAAATAAGTATACAAAACAGTTTTCACTTGCACAGCTACATTTAGAACGAGTAATTGTTGAAACACCAACGTGCTCGAGACTTCCTAGGCTATGAATCTTCTAAGGTGATAGTTCTTTTTTAAACACAAAGCACAGAAACAGATTCTATCAAGTATGAAATGTTTGAAACCTACTTATGCGCTGAAAGTCAAATCCCACTCCCACAGCTGGCAGTCCCCCTTATGACTTGGGGCAGGTTGACGGCTAAAAGATTGTTGGTGGAAACGAGCACTAATTCCGAGTCTTTCTGAAACAGTACAGCACAACAAGGGTCCTTGGACTCATCTGCGCAGCCCCCTTTATAACCCAGGACTGACCTTGGAACGTTTCACCCAGACATCAGCCGAGACCCAGCGAGCTTTACGTAATCAGAGTCAGAGACAACATCAATCAATTGGCCACCGGCTAATGGACGGGCTTGATTGGCAGCCGGGGGGGGGAAAGTCCCGTAGGGAGCAGATCTGCAACAGTCTGACAACTAAAGCTGGTGCAGAGGAGGTCAAAGGGCATGCTGAAGTCAAGCATCGAGACAGCGGGACTCTCCAAGGCGGAAGCTACATATCCCAGTGACCTCTAAGGGCAAGGTCATTCCTCGTTTACTGGAAGGTCGAAGGTGGAGACTCACAACAGAAAATAGGTTTAAAAGTGTTAAATATAGGTGTTCGATCACGTAATAATTTTTAATAAAAAGTCTAGTTGATGTGAAAATGTCATTGAAAAAAATTCAACACTGTTTATAGCGATGTAGTTGTATCAAAATATTTTAGTGAGGCGGTGACTAGTTTTTCTCCCCCAGGCTTTGTGTTTTTTGAATGGGAAGAACTCCCATATTTTGGCTCCCTCAGCTAGCCACCATAAATCTGTTCATTCATATTTTTTATTTCACAGTTGCTTTATCACCTATTTTACCTTTTCATCTGGCTTAATCTTGAATTGAGCTTTTAACTCTGTTTTCCCTTCTCTTTTCTGTCCTAATTAGGCTGGTGAAATCCTAATTTCAGTTTTTTCTCCTAAATTTGTTTGGGCCACAAACAAAATATTACAATAGAGAATATAAAATACTTTTTTACGATGCTTTGCTTTCTAGTATTCTATATGCAACATTTTAACAGGACACCAAAAGAAGCTAGCAGGCTACATTTAGTTCTCTACTGGAACATTTAGGAAAGTATAACCATAATCATCATCATCAAACCACTTTATTTCGGTTACTAAAAACCATAAAAGTACACCACATAGTACAATATATTAAAACACTTAAAAAAAAAACACAGATCCAATTCATCAAAATAAAAACAATCTAATAAAAAAGGGAGATTCACATAAAATCAAACTTCAACCAATTACATATAAATCAGGGCTACCATACACAAGCAAATCAAAAGATCGACACAGGAAAAACACAATAATTCCAGGTAATAAAAACTAAGTAATAACTCTGTAGGGTATCGGGTGGAACCGCGCTTTTTTCAATCTCACAGCAGCAACTAGAAAACTAGCAATATAAAAAGTTTCCTGCGGATTGTTCAGCAGCTGGAGATAAAACAAGGCGGGTTTCGCCTGAGTAAAACCCTTTCCCTTCAAAATTGGGATTAAAAACCTCCTACGAATAACACTATAAAATTCACAAAACATCATAAAATGCAATGTGTCCTGGGTTGAGAAATCATCACACGTACAAGGACCCAGGTCACATGGCCTACCCCAGTCTTGCAGGTTGCCTAGAGAGAAATGAATTAAATTAAAACGGAACCTAGTTAAAAGTGCACGATGGGCGGGCCTCGTAACCCATCTCAAATAGGGTTCGATCAGGGGGGAGGTTTTCAGTAAGAAAGATGCTCTAACAGTGGATTTTTTTAGCTCAATTTCCTCCCGCTCCGCCATCAGCCCATTCAGGAAATGTGTTTTAACCCATGCCAGGCCCTCTTTCTTTATTTTGTCAGGCTGGTCAAATAATTCCTGCCGCCCTAATTTAATTAAAGCGGACTTGACGTAGGCGAGCCATGGAATATTGTTAGCTCGATCCATGGAAACACAATCCTTTAAAATCATGTGATTCAGGGTTAAATCTAAGTTAAGCCAGGTCTTGAGCCAACAAACCACCGGGGCCAACTTCAACTGCTCTCCTACGTAACCCACTCCCATTTCTTGATGTATTGTGAAAGTCGGGGTTGATTGGGGGACCGACAGAAGGGAACACAGGAACTTGTTTTCACACACCTGCACCCCCTCCATCGTCTTATAACCCCAGATGGCCGCGCCATATAAAGCGATGGCCAAGCATTTTGACCTGTAGATGTTCAACATAGCATCAATTGGTTTGGCTCCCAAACGCTGGGCAAATCCATGCACAGCAGCCGTAGCCCTAGACATTACGTTATTCTTAACTTTCTGTTGGGGTACCCAAGATCCCCTCTCATCAAAGACTACCCCTAGATAAGTGAAGGAACTAACCCGAGTCAGCTCAGTACCTTCACAGAACAGGGTTTTGGATTTCCTCGGTTTCAAGCCCATGGTCATAACTTGTGATTTTGCTTTATTGACCACGAGATCCAACGAATTCATATAAGCCCCAAAGGAATCCAAAAGTCTTTGTAACCCTACAGCAGTGCGGGCAAGTAGCACGGCATCATCCGCGTATAGGAGTACAGGGATAACCCTGTCCCCTACTCGTGGTATGTCCAAGCTGGCTAAATCTAAAACTTTGCCCAACTTATTTATATACAACGTAAAAAGTAATGGGGCTAATATACAGCCTTGACGTACACCTCTACCAGATTTAAAATACCGTGTGCATTTCCCATCCTGGTTAACCCTCACCCTTGCCGAAAGATCACTATGTAGGTCCGCCAGGAAGTAAACTAAGCTTGGGTCTATGCCCATATCTAGCAGGACAAGCCATAGCTTAGATCTGTTTACCAGATCAAAAGCTGAGGAGAGGTCCATGAAAGCTAACTGAAGCGACCCCTCTTTGGCTATGATGTATTTTCCTGCTAAAAGATGTAAATTAAGGCACTGGTCCAGAGTGCCTCTACCACTTCTAAATCCGTATTGGAGATTAGTTAAAATATCATTCTCATCCAACCAGTCCATTAACTTTGTTAAAATCACTCTCCCTAAAACCTTTACTGCAGAGTCAATAAGTGAAATTGGTCTATAACACCGTGGGTCCCCTCTCTGGCCTTTTTTTTTTAAAGAAAATAGGTTTAAAAGGGTTAAATATAGGTGTTCGAACACGTAATAATTTTTAATAAAAAGTCTAGTTGACGTGAAAATGTCATTGAAAAAAATTCAACGCTGTTTATAGCGATGTAGTTGTATCAAAATATTTTAGTGAGGCGGTGACTAGTTTTTCTCCCCAAGGCTTTGTGTTTTTTGAATGGGAAGAACTCCCATATTTTGGCTCCCTCAGCTAGCCACCATAAATCTGTTCATTCATATTTTTTATTTCACAGTTGCTTTATCACCTATTTTACCTTTTCATCTGGCTTAATCTTGAATTGAGCTTTTAACTCTGTTTTCCCTTCTCTTTTCTGTCCTAATTAGGCTGGTGAAATCCTAATTTCAGTTTTTTCTCCTAAATTTGTTTGGGCCACAAACAAAATATTACAATAGAGAATATAAAATACTTTTTTACGATGCTTTGCTTTCTAGTATTCTATATGCAACATTTTAACAGGACACCAAAAGAAGCTAGCAGGCTACCTTTGGTTCTCTACTGGAACATTTAGGAAAGTATAACCATAATCAAATATTTATGCTCTCTGATTGGCACACCATATTAAGATGAACCTCAACCACATTTCGAAAAGTGTATTTTCTGTTCCAAAAGAGTACAAGGTTGTGGAATGGGATTAGCAAGCGTTGCCGGCTTGGGTTTGGCTGCCTGTGAAGGTGCGTCAGAAAGCAATCGACCCAATACAGAGCAGTCAGACATTCTTTGACTCCACCACCCTGATACTGAAGACTGACTTTATTATTTATGGCATCTTTGAGTCCAGATAGGATATCCAAGCCCTCAGTGTTGACATTCAACCTCATCCACCCTCATCCTCGTGAAAACTTGCAACCAGCTCTCCTCGAATCTACATCGAAAGCAGCATTTCGGAAGCCTCCACCTCGAGAGCCCTGCATTCAACTCTCTGAGATTACAATAAACTCTTTCAATAGTTAAACCAAATTAAAATTGTGTAAAACATTGAAGCTACGTTTTTAACATGTGCAGCAGTTACGCAATAGCCTGAGAATATGTAGTGAAGGACTACAGAATACAAAATTAAGTCCGAGTAGGCTAGCCGCAAGTCATAATGGGCATGTGGCAGTTCTGTGATAACATGAAATTACTATTTAGACACAAATGGGGCTGTCCCTAGTTGGGATTCCTACAGGTTCCTACAGAGTCTCTAGAGATGCAAGTCCAATGGGGGCATCTCACAAAAAGTGAAGGACTGGCCTTACACACCACCTGGTGTCATGCTTCATCATAGGCCGTCCTCGCCCTCTAAAAACTTCGTTTGATAGAGGGCGGGCATACACCTGAAGACAGGGATGCACTTCTAAAACTAAGTGGTGGCCCGTGAATAAGTGAAAGTGTAATTTAAAAACCATTAAACTTGTCCCCAAGTAGTTTAATTAAGGGGCAAATCTATGGTATTAAAGGAAGTGAACGGTAATATGGGAATTCATTATCCCTTTACCGTAAAAAGTGGTCAACATGTTTCTGCTCTGCGTCCCAGATGGGTACATAGCATTCGTCAGGACCAGGATGAGTAATGGGCTCCACCTTTCTACACAATGTGTATGAAAGAGTTACCACTCTAAAAACCGGGGGTGAAGATAACTACTCCCCATGTAGTGCAATATTAAAAAGTGAGAGTATCTGTAGGTAGATAGGAAACAAGAAAACAAACAAACCGGACGTGTAAGTATGATAAATGCACAATATGCTGTACGTATAACACCACACATTATGCTGCGCGTGGTGGGGTCTAAGTGAAACACGTGTCAGTCATACGTGTTCACACTTTTTAAAAAACACTTATTTCTACTGCTTACCCAAGGACCCTATCCTACTTAATCCATGGGAGGTCGAGGGTGGAAGGGCCTACTGTGGCTTTTTCTGAAAAAACACAATACACGAAAAACTAGGCTACTTAGATTTTAGCCCATTTCGAAACATATAAAACATACATACCAACATTCATACATGTGCATGCCTTGTATTGAGTACATGCACATTGGGCGTTAACAATACGCTTCTACATTTACCCATGACACTCATACTCTTACTGTCATTTTCAGCGCTTCCAGCAGTCTCATCTATGATCGTCCGCTTCGCCTCCCCGCCGATAAATGAAGGTTAGTGGGGAGCGAGTTTATATACTCATGCGCGCTGGCTCTTTCGTAACTAATTGAAAGATAATTGTTACCGCCTGTGCGGGTTCCGGTGTACGCCTGGTTAACTGCCTGGTTGCCTGTTCTTGGGCGGAAAAATCTAATGAGTGGACTCTATCTGGTAGCACGCCCATAACACTGAAGGGCGCATGAAATTACTAGCCACTCGGAAGAGTTTGGTATATGCATAATCAATATATTTACATATCACATTGATGTCACTGGGGATGCATACTCATTCACTTGAGGCCAACCTCCTCCCTATACCCGTGTGATGACAAAAAGTGATACTACCCACTTTAACTGTACATACATTCTGCATATGCCATTGGTGAGACAAGAAAGCACATCTGAGGAAATTCCAGTCCAGTAACACAATGCTGCCATTGTACATACCTCCACGGCGTCAACTGGTTCAGCAAAAATGGGGGGCTGGCCTACTCTGGCCTCGTCATCAGTGAGGCTTCTGTGCCACAGTGACCAACCTATACTTCACAGGCAAGGCCTAAGTAGGCTGAAAGCAGTTGATGTGTTCCTATCCACAGGGGTCCTATGGTCCTGGCCTGGCAGTTCAGCCTGGATGGACTCTTTCTACTGGAGCAGGACTAAGACTGATTTGTATGTTGCTGGCCTCTGGAGTGGCATAGCTGATAAAAAAATAATGGACTAGAATGTAGCCCTGAGTGTTTCCCAGTGGCTGAGATTATTTCAAGATTAATTCAAGCATTCCTTCCATCACTTTGTTCTTTTCTGCAGTGGGCACCATAAGTGCGACAGGTTTGCCCAGACGTGTGTCTATTGCTCACTGTGCCATAGGACTCAAGCTATGCCTCACTGGCGAAGCTGAAACTGTCTGCAGTGGATTGTGTTCCAATCCAACGCGGTCCTGGATTGGCAGTTTGCGGTGGACTGCTCCTGATTTAACAAGACTCAGACTGATTTACAAAAAATGATGGACCGGAATGCGGCCCTGCACATTTTCTGTAGACCCCACTAAATCCATTTTCTGGGTGATGAATATTTGTGGTACAAAAAGGTGGCAATGTGCCTGTGATAACAATTCATAATAGTTGGATCAATAGTATTCCTGATATTGAGCACAAGCCATTCCTGCGAGTGACAAGGTAGTGGCAGCATAGGGAAGAAAAGTATGTACGTGAGTGAGGATGTGGGAGTACATTCCAAAGTTAGACTTACTGGTAACGTCTTTAGCGCTAAAGGGCTGGTGCCCATGGGCCTCCAGCCAGCATCAGGGACACTGAAGATGTGGGTCGAAGACAGTGATGCTTACAGCATAGACGTGCTTGTGAAGCCTTAGCATGTAGAGCAGCTCCTTCAACCTGCCCCAGATGAGCAGTCCACATACACAACGTCTAATGCAACACTTAAGCATGGTGTGAAAACTGCAGGAGGGGGATTTGTGGTGATTCTGCAGTTTGGGCTGGTGTAGCTTCTCATCTTGGTTTCTCCCATAGGGATAACTGTGTTTGGGAACAAATCACCCACACAAGGATGTTCCTTGGAGGAAAACAGCCCCCTCCCTATTTTTGCATCTCGGGGGGAAACAGCCCGAATGGGATAGACATGTTGTGTATCTAACACATGCCTGTGGAATATCCGCCCTATTTTAGAGATGCAATTCTTGTTTACCCAATCATAAAAGGGTGATGTGCTACATAATAATGCCTAAAAGCGGGGGGAGCAATATGCCATTTCTTAGGGTTCTCACGAATGCTAAGCAAGAATTCTTTAGACCGGTCCCCAGGGGCAGTGAGGACTAGGTTAAGGTTCGACTGACATGTTCGATGCCAACTAAAGAAGAAAAGAAAGCCAGTGGAACAGTTTGTCATCTAGGAGAGACAACTGCCCTTGATTTCGATTCAAATTCAGGACAGCATTCCATTTTCTCTACAAACCTTCAATGTTCCAAGACAGTGGACTCCAGGCACAGAAAGGGGCACCACAGTGCCAGCTCTGATTATATATTCAAAGCTCCACAATGTTCTTCACTAGACCAGTGTTGACGATGGCGCCGGCAGCAGTGGACAAGTATGCCAAATCAATCAACCACGTCATTTTAACAGAGCACTAACAGCTTGATTTTTTAGGGGGATTCCAGAGCTAACGTGTGTTCTTTGTGCCAGCGTGGAATATCAAACCTGCCCACAAGTCTGCATTTGCCAACATACATACCTTTTGTGCTACATTCATAAGATTCAACCACTTAACAGTCCGTAAGTTGTTCAGCACGGTTACATGATTATTTGAGATCTGACCACGCGAGAGGTTGTTAACACATTCATAGGGATGCTGGTGCTTTAATGGAATATTGTTTCCTCAGCAAATACTACGCACAGCAACTGAAGGTGAGGGTTCCATATTTGAGACTTGTAACATGCTACTAAGCTGCTATGCCTCGCACACTGCACGGTGTTTGCCACTGAACACCGTGGCTTATCAGCGTACATTACTTTTTAGAGTAAAATCTTTTTCATTGACTCAAAATGAACATGCCTTATAGCTCAAGTGATTGAGAATAGAAGTATCCTGTGTGCCTCCTTTCCCAGTATGTCTGAGCTGCTGTCTGGAACGCTGAGAGTGGCTGATGTAATAGAATGCTGGTGTGCGGTCTGGAGTGGAAGCCAGGAATGGGTAAGGGAGGAAGGTGCCCTGACAGCAGGACCTCCCTGCTGTTGCAGTAACTTAAGGGCCTAACAAGAATAGAGAACTTAACTCCTACCTGAGTGTCCCCAGGCTCTTGTATGAAGACCCTACCATCTGACTTCAAAAGAATACTACCTCGAGCCTCAAGCAGGGGTATAGCTTAGTCAGTGAGATTCGGGGTGGTGGGGGAATGTTTCAAATTTCCCAACTAAAAATCTGTAGGCCACGGGGTGAATGTGTGAGATGGCTAAGATTCAGAATGGACTGTTCCCATGAGGAACAGGGTCAGTATTTATTTGCATTAGGTGGGCCTCTGGAGCGGATTTAGAGTTTGGCGGACAGGTACTCTGTTGGGACAGAGTATTCAGTCCTCCAATCTTAAGGTCCGCCTGCCCGACTTTGGGCTGGGTGGACTGCAAGTTTTAGGCCGATGGAGTAAAATTGTCTGCCCTATTTAGAGTTGACAGTTGGATGGCTTTTTTGTTTTGTACTGTCCTTCACTACCAGGTATATCCTGGCAATGAGGGGCAGTAAAAGAAGAAAACTGACCACCTCACTATGTGAGAAAGCTAGTGTGGGAGTCATTATTTTTTTATTTCTTAAAAACAGGCTACCACTTAAGGAGTTTGTTTTTCAAAAATAAAAACAATTTGAAAAGTTGGACAGCCATCCGTTATGTTTGTACGTATTCGTCCCATCAAATTTTGGGTGTTAGGTTGCCAGTAGTATGCCTGGAAACATGAGACTGTCATATCTTTCCAAACCTTCTACTACCAATGTTTGTGAATTCTAAAAAGCAGTACATTTGCATCCATTCAAGGAGCACTTCTATGGGTGCAGATTTGCTAATTTTCTGGTAAATTAGTCACTAAGAGACATATTTACAAAGAAGTGTCTCAATGCAGTTTAGTAAACGAAGTTGCTGTGCTGCGTTGCATCACCTGAAGAGAGCAGAACTGTGCCATATCTTCAATAAAAATGTACAGCTCTGCTCTCTCCATGCACTGGTGTACTTTAGGCTGCCTAGTCCCAATGTAGGCACCCTTGTGCCGTAGTGCAAGTTTGTCTGCATAATGGTCTGGATAGTTTTTGAGGCAGAAATGGGTACCTTCCTGCACAAGAACTATCTTTGGACCTTCTTCCTCTTTGCATGTGTGATGTAGACATGCAAAGAGCAAATAATGAGAAGAAATAAAGATATTTCTCCTCGCTACGCCATCCTCACGCAGGCACCCCACTTTGGTGCAAACCCATACCTACAATTCTTTGTAAATATGGGTTTGTGTCAAAATCCATGGGTGGATGCACGGAATGTCTATGCACCATTCATGGAATTCCTACCGGACACAAAGTAACACAAGGCAGCGTAATGCACTGCGTTGCATTACTTTTTCTTACAAAGCTATGCAAATTGACATTTGCATGGCTTAGTAAATACCAAAAAGGATTTTATGTGAGAGCGGCATCAAAAAAGTGATGCAACCCTGACACAAAATCTTTGTAAATCTGGGCCTAAATATATTTAAGTTCCTGATCCAAAAAATGAACAAGTTAAAACCTCTAAGTGAGATCGGGTTGAAAAGAAAAAGCAACACAGACACAGCAGAGCAGACATAGCTGCCAAGCCAAGAATGCATTATTTGGGAGTTTACATGGCCAAACACCCTCTCTGAAGCTACGCCCCTGGTCTCAAGTGTAAATGGAGTACCCTCTTCCACAGGAGTTCACTGTAAAAGATCTCTACCGAGACTCAGGCGTGGATACTGGTGCACCACACCCACTAAAACAATTATTGACAATGCCACTCCTTTTGGTTTTATGCACTGAAAAGGTTTTCTCAAACCTTAGTACATACACAGATCAGATAATCAAATAAGCATTAACAAAGCATTTTTCCATCGCAGACAATAAGAGTTCAGTAAAGGTCATAGAGGAGAACAAGAACACACATGCACACACACATACAACCATACAAGCTCTCTCTCTCTCTCTCCCTACCCCTCAGTTACTCCTGGGTTTGTAATAAGTCATGCACTTACTCTTTCTCGTTGGTGTCTTGTTCTCTAAGCTTTCTAATCATTTTTTTGATTCTATGACAGTAAACAGTGCTTTCACTTGGATGGAAAAGTGGGGGTATCTTAACGGGGGGTGGCCAGGGCCGGTCTGGGAACCGAAATCGGCCCTGGCCAACTGCTCGGCCGGCCCCCCCTGGGGGTAGAGGGTGGGGGTGCGGCCGAGCTGTTTGCTAGGGCCGGTTTCGACTGATTTTGTTACAGGGGGCCGATATAGCCGGCCCCCAGTAACAAAAACACCCCCCCAGAGGCCCAAAACCAGCCCCCACCCTGGCGTTACACCGGGGAAACGCCCAGTGCCCGCTACGGCCAGTCCGGCCCTGGGTGAGGCCAAACTAGTGTGACTAGGATTCCTTTACAAGACGCATGATCTATGTAATTAAGTGCCTGGCCTAAAATATTTGAAGTAGAATTCTGTGCTTGGCACAGTGTGCCACCTGATTAATATTCGGGTACCTCATGTGTGTTTTCTGTTAGTGATTCCACACATATCACACAATAATAAACACATACACCTACAACATGCAGACCTATTGGTTTTGCCAACACTTTTTAGCACTGACTTTTATTCAGTATAAGGCAAATGAGTAATAAGGATGATATTGTTATCAATAATTAGAATTAAAAAAAATTACATTCTGGAAATCTGAGATTTTGAAAAATCTTGAAACTATGAGATTGTGAATTAAAAATTGCACAAGACTGTGGAAGGTATGAAAGAAGTGGTGGCCTTCTGAGTGTCTATCCTCCGTTCACATCACTTTCCTCTGCAATATCTTTCTCTGCCTTAAACACCTACAACCTTTTTCTCTCAGCATCTCTTTTTTGGAAGCCCCTCCATTTTCATGTCTCGCTTCGTCTCCTTCCTCCCATGTACATTGATTCACCTATGCCAGGGATAGCGAAGGTGACATCACACTCTCTTTGACTCACCCCTAAAAGACATTACAGTTAGTGACCTCACATGACCTTTGACACCGGTGACATTCCAGGAAGTGAATTATTGAATTTCAAAGACCTTCAAAAAGCAAATTATAGTAAAAATACAAAAGATACCAAAGCAGATAAAAATTACTTTAGGGGTGAGGAAGTTCAGTTCAGTGTACACTATCTACATAGGCTACCTACCAGTTTATGCACACCATGTGAGCCTAGAGCGGCACTCAACGAGCTGTGAGGGAGCTGTTCACTGTATTGTAGGTGCACTCTGGAATTATCATGGAGAAGGGATGGATTACTTTGAAAATGAAAAATAAAATGAACATTGCAACTTTTTAAACAAAAACACTTTTATCGAGGTTCCAACCTTGATTGACATTGGAGGAACAGACACTTGTCTGTCGATTATGAAATCTTGTTTTTGTATATTTTTTTTACTTTCAATATATTTTCTATATTTACTTGCACTTTCAGATTGCACACAAAGCCCTGCAGAAAGGGCGTTGACAGACTGAGCTATCTTACTTCTGCAATTGGAACTGGCATCACTGCGCTTCATTTCCTTGATGAGGAAATATGTAAGCTGAAGGTTGCTCAAAGGTTACACATTTAGGTTATAACTTTTAATCCTTATTTGGGTATCTGGGACAACATACACTTGTTTTTATTGTATAATGTAATGGGACGTGATTTTCTGTGATGTCTCCATCAGGCCAAATATATGTGATATCATGTTCTGGTGATGACATTATGATGCCAAATAGTGTTTTTGAAACCTGAAAAATCATTCTTCATTTTAATCATAGAATATTGGCCAGTAGGCTTCAAAGATGGGCAGCCCTGCAGCCAAAATGCATGCTTGTTTCTTTTTCACAAATGTTCCCCTGCTGATATTATTACAGTGCCAGAAGTCACAGGGACTCAGCCACATGTAGCAAAAGGCAAGGCTGGGGTTGCAAGCCTGCAACCCCTGTTGACCCCTAGTAGACATGCTTCCTCTTCATTGGTGCCTTTTCATTCTCTCTGCATGTACTTCCTTTATTCTCCTCCACTTCTGCTCCCTTTTGCTCACGTACACACACACACACACGCACATGCACAGTGGCATAGAGATACACCCGTCCCCACAAGAAACAATGCATTTTCTTTCCTTCAGCACTGTCAATATTTCGAGAGATGTGTGACTCTTTGACACACGTTTCCATAGAATCATAATTGCAATTGCCTCCTATATGACCATTGCTCTGTGCTCGCACCTTAGGTGTCAAGGTCTGGATGGGCATGTAATGTGAACATCTTCATGCCACTGTGACAGGGCACTGTGAGAAACTTGCCCTCTCGTCTGCATCAACTCTGGGGCTATCAATCAAACAACTATCCACACCCTAAACACACCCACACACACAGCAGCCATTTAGGGAGAGGATGTGGCCTAACGGGCAGAGCTGCCGACTTCGGAGCTGGGGCTCCAGGTGAGTCTTGGTGTTGGCACAACATCCTCTGGTTCTGGGCAGATCACTTAATCTCCCCCTGCCTTTGGACAGCGCCTGGATACCCTCACGGGTGATTAGCCGCGCTCTAGAAATCCGAGTATTTATTTATTTCACTTCACATTATACACTATGCAAGATGTATCTGCTGCATGGAAAACAAAAATACAAAAACACAAGCATTGACAAAAGGAATACTCTAAGGGAATAGAGCAGTGGCGGCTCCTCCGCTAAGGCGGAGGAGCGTCGCCCCACTGATTTTCAGCAGTGTGACGAAAGGAAAACTAAAATGATGACTCAATGTTATTATCATTTTATTTTCTCCTGTTGCGGGCGCCGAAACTTTGCCTGGCGGGGCGGGTGGGGCTGCTCTGCTGACAGAGCAGAGGAGGGGAGAAGTGGGTTTCACTCCTTAAGTGCGCATGAATGTTTGGCCGGCCATCTCGGGCTGGCCAAACATTCATGCGCACTTAGCATGTTCTGGGTGGAGAACATGCCCACGCTCCCATTCCCTGTCTGAGCGCCGAACTACATACATTTTTTTATTTACCTCCTCCCCCCACCCCCTATCCCCCTACCCTCACCTGCCTGCCCACCCCGCGACCCCTGATCCGTGCCGGTCACCACTGGAATAGAGACACATACCAGGCAACAAGAAGTAAATAAAATGTGTGATATGTATACAGTTTTGCTGACTTGGATTACCTTATGGACTAGACTATAGGGCCTGGGAAGGACATATTTGGGTGTTAGTTTTTACATTTGGCTTACCAGACCTGGTCACTCAACTTTGCCTCCTTCTTAATTGATTGTTTGCCTTCCTCTTCTTGTGTATGTCCCCTGGAGCATAGCTTCTTTACCATCCTCCTGATTGGCTGACTTGCATCCTTCCACTGCTCACATTAGGGAACTATTTATTTTAAGCACTCCATGAGAGTGCATGTTTTTTTAGGATCTCTCATGCATGTGCAGTTTTCTCCCACCAAATATCTGCCCCCCCGCATTGTGTTGCATCCTCCGCATCCCCCACTTGCTCTTCCTTAGTGTGCTGCTTTTTATTCCACCTGCAACCACCTGACATACTCTGTGTTGCTCCTTCCTGCCCCCACATTGTCCACTGTTTCCTCCTTCATGGCTTTTTATACTGTTTTATAAATTCTTCTTCACCCTGGTCTGTTGATCCCCACTACCTGTTGCTGTTTCTGCCCCCTCTCTGTTGATGCCCTCCCAATGTCTCCTTTGTTTCTCCCTCACTCCCCGTGGTCATTTATGTTTTTTGGCAGTGCCCGGCAGCTGTTATTTGCTTCTGTGACACTATGTATTTAATAAAGTGCTTGCAGGAAGGTAAAAATAAAATTTTATTTACAGATTCAAGTGGGTCCCATATCTTTGACATCTAAATATATTTTTTTTTTAAAAGAAAGAAATGGCGCCCACTCCATTTAGTAGGTGCATCCATGTCCCACAGTCAGGGACCTATTATATAATGTATGTTAGAGGTTTGTGCATTGACAAATATGCTTAGGGCATTGTAGCTTTTCCAGAATGTGCTTCATGCTCCCAATTTCACTGCTAGGCGATGCTGCGAGCACAAGGTAAGTGTTTTTTTATTTAAGTTTGCCTATGCCCCCCACCCCCCCCCCACCCCACTGCTCTTACCTGTGACGGCCGCGTCTGAAGAATAGGTCTTACCAACACAGAGCTAAACCTGTCTGCAGCGACACCTAAAGAGCTCATCATGCAGAGTCCCTCAAACCTTTGGTGGCAGGTGGGCGGAAGGTCCTAATGTGTCAGCTTCATGCAGTGCCCTGACAACCAACTTTCAGTGGACAAGTTTTAGAGAGGAGAGTAGTTATATATGGAGTAATCAGACAGCAACATGGATGTCATTCAGGGGTCGCAGCTGCGACCCCTGGCTTCTCCCTTGCAACCCCTGGCACTGTATTTGCGACAGCTGGCCTCAGAGACAGTAAATTCAGTGCCAGGAACATAGGGGCAGCTCATCCTTATGGACTTCGGTTGGGGCTCCTATCTCCTTGTTTGTTGTTAAATTTTTTTTTTAATTACACTAATAATTAATAATATATTATGATTCACCATTAATGTAATAAAAAATGGAGTACAATTAGCTGGAATATGAACTTCCCCAGCAGCAGAGGTAAGTAAAAATGCTTTTAAATGTATGTTGTTTGCATGCCTGCAGGTGAGAGTGTGTTTATGTTAGTGTGTGTATGTGTAAGCATGTGTGCGTGAGTAAATTTAAAGATCATGTTCTCTTTTTTGATAATCAGAACCTGCCAAATGGTGTGTGATGTCACTTCCGCTAACACTGGCCTTTTGGTGAATTGATGTCCATGGAGCGCACCCATCCCAGCACACACCAGAGTTAAAGAGAAATGAAGGCAGCTGGAGGTGATCACAGCTGTGATTTGAGATCGCGCACAAAGGCTCTGGTGCAGAAGTATTGAGGTGGAGTTGACTAGAGGAGCCACAAGACTTCAAACACTGGTCTTCAAAGGAATCAAAGGCTGATAGACATGTTTAACATGCTGTATAACCACATCTAAGCCTGTATGTCACATTCTGTGTATTCCATGGAAAAATCAATAGAAAAGGTTTAAAAAAAAAAAGGATGACAGACATGAACAAATGTAGAGCTATCTCTCACTCTCCTTGTGTCTTTCCGCGCTACACATTTAAAGCAACACCATATGAGCGACCCCTGCCAATCATGCACAATATGGAATCATGTCCCACACAGGTCACATGGCATTATAACACCATTCCAACCAAACATAAACTACATATTTAGCTCTCTATTGCTTTTTGCTTCTCTGTATACCAGAGGCCAGCAACATATTACATGTTAAGAGCTCAATATAGTCATCACGTACAACACCAAATCACTTACCACAAAGGTCACACAACAAACCACCACCAATGTTCCAATCATGCACACACTTCGAAGTAATTGTGGTATTCTGGAAAAAAACACATTTAAAAACTGAAATATAGGTCTGGCTCATTGTTGTGAAACCACTGAAATTCACCAGTTATGGGTCATGGCGAGAACCCTAACTATCACCTCTTCCTTGCATTGTGGATATCATCACACATGGCATCACTGTTGATATCAAAAGTGACAACATTGATTACATCACTTATGACATCACAATTGACATGTTTGCTTTACCATACCATGCTCCACCCCCAAGCTGTCTGACATCACACATGACATCATTGATGACATCACTCATCGCTTCACCAGTGACAGCACTGCTTCTTGGTACACTGTTTTGTACTGTTTTGTTCTGGTTACTAAGCCAGTTTGTGCAAAAAGTATTTGAACAGAATAAGGATTTTGTTTATAACGCAAGGACCATTTTGAGCAATGTATGATGTTAGCTTGAAGGGGACTATACTATTGTAAAATGGAGTGGGCTTCTCCCTTCCTTAATGCCAGCTGTTACTTATTTTTAATTTTTCTTTCCTTTTTAATTTGTAGTTTATATGTTCCTGTTTAATAATGTTTTATATTAGTTTAGTCATCTTTTTGAGGTTACATCTATGGTCTTATAGAATATTTTTAATGTGAAATATTTTTTACTTTATATTTTATCTCTATTTGGGTTCTTTGTTTTATTCTTTATTGTGGCACATACAGACACAGTGCATAAAATACTTATAGGTATATTCTCATTGTTAATTTAAAGCCATACAGTTGAACTGATGTGTGTATCATAATATTAGTCTAGTGACACAACAAGGCAATATATGATGTGGAGAAGCATACATAAGACACCTATTTGTAATATGGTTCTCCATTAGTGCCTCATATCCTTACCCTGTCTGAACTTTGGGCCTGATTTTGGAGTTTTGCGGCAGGGTACTCTGTCACATATGTGACTGATTTCCTGTCCACCATATTAGAAGTGCCATAGGATATAATGCACTTGGATTAGGGCAGATGGGATATCCGTCATGCTTGTGATGGAGTATTGTTAGAAATGGGTGTCTCTAGTTGGCAATGGTTTGCACCTTGGTCCAAGTAGGGACCCTGGCTTCTAGTCAGGGTAAGGGAGTTATGCCCTTATACAACACCTGCTCACACCCTTGATAAAATGGCACGAGCAGGCAGACTTATCTCAGAGGCAGTGTGTAAAGCATTTGTGTGCACATACAGTAACACAGTGAAAACACCATAAATGGACACCACACCGGTTTAGTAAAATAGAAAATCTTTATCTAAACAAAACAAGACCAAAACGACAAAAATTCACCATACATATATCGAGATATCATCAAAAATAGGGCTTGTAGCAACAAATAACTCCCCCTGGGGCTACTATGATGTTGTGACAGATAAAAATCCCAAAGTACGGCACCGACCGCACCGTGCGCAGGCCAGGCACAGAGTCACTTGGACCCCCAAGAACAGTACCTTAGCAACGATGAAAACAAAGATGGTGCATGGCGTCGGGAAGGTGATGCATTGTTGGCGCCGGGCAGTGGAGGTTCCTTACAACCACAGGGGAAGTGAGCCGTCGGTTTCTTCCGACCACAGGGGAGATGAGGCATTGGTTCCTTACTGCGATGCAGGGAAGGTGGGGCATCGGTTCCTTACTGTTGCTGGGGTGGCGAGGTGTTGGTTCGTTACTGTTGCCGGGAAGGTGACATCGCAATGGCGGTGGTTCCTTATGATGGTGTGGGGTCAATGGATTTGGGAGGTCACCCACATCAGGTATAGGCTCTGCGAGGATGATGCACCTATGTAGGTGAGGTTGGGGCTGCGGTGCGAGTCGGGGCGGTGCGTCGTGAGCATCACAAGCGGTGCCCTTGGCTCCAGTGCAGGTCGCGGCATCGCTCGCCAGCGCCGGTGTTGGTTTTTCCCTCTGTGGCAGCTGAAACAGCAGTTCCAGGTGCAGGAGAACAGAGGAAGTGATGTCTCTGTGTCCCTGAGACTTCAGAACAGGAGGCAAGCTCTACACCAAGCCCTTGGAGATCTTCTTCAAGCAGGATACACAGCACTGTTCAGTCTTTGTCCTCTACTTGGCAGAAGCAGCCACTGCAGGCCACCCCAGCATAGCATCCACACAGCAATGGGGCAGTACTCCTCCTTGCAGCTTCTCCAGCTCTTCTCCTTGGCAGAGGTTCCTCTTGAGTCCAGAAGTATTCTAAAGTTCTGGGGTCTGGGCCCCAATATTTAGAACACATTTTCCTTTGTTCTCTTGTGGCAAAAGTCTCTCAGCTCAGTCCAAACCAGTTCTGTCCTCTCTGGTCCAGCCTCTTGGCAGGAGGTGGAGACAGCATTGTGCACAGGAGACAGGGCCTATTCAGGTGCAGGGAAAACTCCTTCCACTACTCTAAATGTAACCCAGGTCTATTCAGCCCAGCTCTGAGTCATCCAGGAAAGGAAGGGCACACCTCAACCCCTCCAGTGGCTGTCTGCAGTGAATGCACATTCCCAGCCCCTGTCACTCCAAAACCAGACAGTCAATACACAACTCAGCAGAGGCACATAGGATGGTTAAGCAAGAAAATGCCTACTTTCTAAAAGAGGCATTTTCCAACCCACAATTTAAAAACCATCGTTACTAAAAGATGTGTTATTAAATTCTGAGTTCAGAGAAGCTAAACTCCATATTTCTATCTTGTCCCCAGGGAAGTTATACTTGTAAGATGATACAAAGTATCTCCCATGCTATCCTATGGAACAGATAGCCTTTCAATAGTGAAAAACGAAATACACAGTATTTTACTATCAGGGCATATCACACATCCAGTACATGTCCTACCGTTCACATTCACTGCACTCTGCCCATGGGGTGCCTTTGGCCTACCTTAGGGATGACTCACATGTAAGAAAACCGAAGGGCCTGGCCAGGTCGACATGGCAGTAAAAACTGCATGCAGACACTGCAATGGCAGGTCTGAGACACCTTTGAAAGCCTGCCTGTGTGGGTGACACAATCAGTGCTGCAAGCCTTCTAGCAGCATTTGATTTACAGGCCCTGGGCACACAGAGGGCACTGTACTAGGGTCTTAGCAGTAAATCAAATAAACCAATCATGGAAACACTAATCCATAAACACATAAATGTATGGAGCACTTTCACTTTGGCACTGATCAGCAGTGGCAAAGTGCCCAAAAGCATCTAGTCCAGCAAAAACGAAATTCAGCACACAGCAAAAATAAAGGTGGCAGAGGCCAAAAAGGCATGGCAGACCACGCCAAGGATGGTCTAACAAGTATACTAATTATCAAACTCTAAATCATGTGTTTTGACTTGGATACTGGTTTACTTTTTGTCACATTTTTGGACACTCATGCTCTCTGTACATTGTACCTAGTGATTATATACAGTTCTTAGTGTTATGGCCATGTTTAGTTTGACTGTATGGCTTCATGGTAAGCCTGTGCGTGTGTGCATATGGAAATATGAGTGTGTGTATATGTTAGTTATCATTAATGTTTATGTAGCACAGTGTGAGTCCCTATAATTTACAATGCATGATATATTTATTCCATATCCCTGATTTACTTTATGATTGTTTTTAAATATGTTTTTTAAAGTGCTTGTCTCTCAGTTTTATTTTTCACTTGCAACATATTTATCTTGATGTTTGTTTCTGGTTTCTTTGTTTCTGACTAGTGGTGTACAAATATGTGCCCCTGAGTTTGCTTCACATTGTATCTCCATGCAAATGTTACTCTAAGGAGTTGTGCCAATAGCGTTCCTGATGGTGCCTGTGTTGAACATACACCTGTTCCTCAGTCTGGCTCTGAGTGTGTCTCTGAGCCTTTGTTATAAAGTGTCTGAGACAGTTGTGTTGTGCAAATTGTGCATTTGAGTGTGGCTCTCAATATGATATTGCACTTCTGCCTTAGTGTGTGTGCTCATGTCAGCCTGAAAATGAGACAATGGCACTGTACAAATGCTATTTTTATTTACATTTAAGAGCTGATTTTTCCAATCTATATTTTTATATGTTTTTTTAGATACAGTGATGTCATCAATGATGTCACTGGTGAAGTCATGAGGGATGTTATCAATGATGCCACTTATGAGGTCATCAATTATGTCATGTTACGGTTCAAATAGTCATGCCAATGGTAATGTCACAAGTAATGTAATCAATTTTGTCACTTATCAATAATGTTGTATGTGAGGACATTCAAACTGCAAGTGGGAGGTGATAGTTATGGTTTGCTCTGAAACCATAATTGGCAAATTTCAGTGGTTTCATGCATTTGATCCACAGCCATGACTCAGTTTTGAATCATGATTAATTTCAGATAATTGTAATTGTTTTAAGAGGTTTGGCTTAGAAATAATGATTAACATGTAATGTTTTCACTTATGATAACATACTTTTCAAAATCATCACTTTCCTATCTAATTGGTAAAAAAAATTAACTTTCTTCTTTTAGTAAACCTCATCCACAATTAACTGTACAAGCTAGTTGGAAAAAGGAACATGGTAACTCTTTGTTTTTTATTGTTTTGCTGACGGAGTATCTCCGTGAGTGCCGGTGTTTGTGATATTGGCTCTGCATTACAGACCCTTACTTGCCATTGGAGTCTTCAGTTCTCTGTGAGTACTCCTGCGTGTGTACCTGAGAGAGTGGTATTGTTTGCGTACTCGGTTCTTTGTTGGACAACGAATGACTGACAATGCCATTCTTTCCTCAATGCGTTAATTTTCCAGACAGTAGCCCTGAGTGTATATCTGACTGAACGCAAGTGTTTGTGTTCTTGGACATTTCTTTGACACACACTATTCTCACTTCTCCATTATTATCCTCAAATCTCTGTCATTAGTTTGGTTCCCTCACTGCTCTTTTGCTCGCCGTTTAGGCTCTCCTGCAAATCCCGACAGTGGCCCTGAGTGATAATATGGGTGAGTGGAATATGTCTGCGTAAACCTGGACCTGTGTTGGGCGCCCACTGCCTCACTCTACTTTTGCTTGCCATTCGAGCGCTCCCCCAAATCCCTGATTGTGGCCGTGAGTGCTGGCAGTGGTGAGTGAGGTGTGTGCAGAAAGCTGGATCTGGGTTGGCAATGCTCCGCCTCACTCTGCTTTTGATTGCCGTTCAACACTCCCCCAAATCCCTGTTTGTGTTGTGAGTGTTGGCATGGGTGAATGGAATGTATATGCGTATAAACCTGGACTGACATGGGGCACCATCCGCCTCATGCTGCTTTTGCCTGCCATTCCAGCACTCCCTCAAATCCCTGATTATGGCCCCGAGTGCAGGTATGGCTGGGGGGCAGGGTGGAATGCATAAACCTGAACATACATTGATAACCCTCCGTCTCGCTCCACTTATGCTTGCCACCCTGGTGCTCCCCAGGTTCCTTATTGTGGCCCAAGTGCTAGTATTGGTGAGGGCGTGAGTGTGTGTGTAAACTTGGGCCTGCGTCGGTCACCCTCTACATTTGCTGACCTTTTGGGCACTGCCCCAAATCTCTGCTTGGGGCCCGGGTGCTGGAATGGGTGAGTGCAGTGTGTGTGCAAACTTGGACCTGTGTTGGACACCCTCTGCTGCACTCTAATTTACTTGCCCTTCGAGCGCTCCCCCAAATCCCTGATTGTGGCCTCGAGTGCTGGGATAATGGATTGGGGTATGTGCGTAAACCTGGACCTGCATCAGTCACCCTCAGCTGTGCTCTAATTCTAGTTGCCATTCGGGAGTTCCCCCAAATCCTTATTGTTGCCCCGAATGCTGGAAGGATTAAGTGGGGTGTGTGCGTAAACCTGGACCATCGCTGAGAACCATCCACTGCACTCTACTTTTGCTTGGTTTTTGGCACTCCCCCAGATCCCTGGTTGTGGCTCTCAGGGCTGGGTTGGTTGAGTTGGGTATGTATATAACTCTGCATTACATAAATATATATACCTAAATAAAAAAACCACACAGTGGCAATAGCTTCTTTATGTTTGAGTCACACTTTCGTATTGCGAAGGGATTGTTTTAATTTGCCTATAACCTTTGACTCTGTAGATATATTTGCACAAAACGTGACACACGATTACCTCAATCAGCAAAGTTTCAGCATGTCAACTAGCCTGAAGATCCATCCACTTAAAAGACAGTTATGGACGGGGTGAAAAAATGAAGGATTTGACATCTTAACTTACATTGGTATTTTGCTGTTGTCTACAGCCCGAACAGCTGAATGGAATTACACCAAACTTGGCATGAAAGTAGAACTTTGCTCAGAACGCATGCTTTTTTATTTGGTGTAAATTCCTTCAGTAGTTTTTGAGATAGTAGCGTTTAAACAAAGTGCTGAATGGGATTTAAAGGGTTACAACTTTTGTATATCTTGGCCGTTTAAACTCATAAGTCATAAAATCACATTTTCACATTTTAAGACAATGTGGTTGGTTGGATTAGGGCTAAACTTTTCTTTTTTGGGCCATATTGAAATTTACGAGTTTTGTGGTTGGAAAAGAAATTTAACACAGCCAAGGGCAGCCATCTCCAACAGTGTCCAACCACAGGGCAGCGGATCTGAAAACCCAGATCTGTGGAAAATCTACAGCACGCTTGAATTAAAAAAATCAATTTTCAGGCATGACTTGCGAGCTCGCCAGTGGCCATTTTAGGTGCTGGATTTGACAGACAGTGTGTGCCTAACTCATAGAATGTTGTGTGCAGCAAGGGTTTAAAAATATGTAAACCATAGAAAAAACAATGATATTCACTGAAACAATCTAAGTTAAAAAGTGGGTTATGATAGAAGCCGAGACGCAAAGACCCTAAAATTTGCTGGTTGTGTTTAGGAATACACATAGCACATGACATAAATCACGGTTGACTGCTATGAACAAAACACATATTAGGTAATGTTCCAGAAAAAAAACAAATCAACTCGAACACAACATGGTGGTCGACGGTCCAACAGCCACAGGTGGGTAAGGATGGACAGCTAGAAAGAACCTTTATTTTGTCACATCAATTATTTAAGTGTGTGCTTTGTAGGTTGATGCTACTCTAGGGTGTCTCACCAGGCTCGGAATCTCTTGCCAGGAACACACTGCAGTGGCCACGCATTCTGGGCAGAGCATACCCAGTGTTGCATAAA
This sequence comes from Calotriton arnoldi, assembly GCA_963921515.1. Classification (NCBI taxonomy): domain Eukaryota; kingdom Metazoa; phylum Chordata; class Amphibia; order Caudata; family Salamandridae; genus Calotriton; species Calotriton arnoldi. The sequence continues at coordinate 1,957,853 of CAWUFW010000478.1, read as the reverse complement.
AAGGCGCCAGCAACCAAGTGAGTCAGTGTATTTTACAATGTGTGGCCCTCTCTGGTCATGTACATGTGAGGTTTTTGCAGTCCCTGTGTTGATAGCAGCTTACAAAGGCGGAATCAGTTAATTGTGATATACTGAATTTGTCCCCAGCAAAGCAAAACAATCTAGCACAATCTACTAGACGCACAGTCTGCAAAACTAAACAAACATAGGCCCACAATCCTAAGATATGCATCCTGCAATGAGGCGCAGACTCGTCTAGCTACCCTGGTGATGTTTGGTTATTTGATTTAAAGTGCATTGGTCTCCGATGACCTATGTGACTCTTTCTATTAAAAGAAAGACTACTAGGGTGGACGGGGCAAGGCAGAGTTACACGGATGTATGCAGTGCTTTAAATGGCAATATAGAAGTGCTGGTATTTGCTCTTTAGAGTACATGTTTGATCCTGAGAAGTGCCCGTACTCTCCTATTAAATGTATTGCACCAGTGCTAAGAAGTGCAGACACTCACCCTTTGAAATTAAAGAAGTGCAGGTACTCAGTACCAGACAATACCTGCACATTTAAAGCACTGGATGTATGATAGAGATGTAAAGAGAAGGAAAGTGAAAAGATGCAGGGAAAGAAGCAAGAGAAACGAGGTGGGGGGCGAGGGTGAGAAGGCACAGAATGTGAGGCGGTATACGATCAAGGAGATCGGCAGACCCTGGGAGAGAGGTCTGTAAGGGGGCAGGCCACACAGGGGTGTTGCTGCTCATACCCTTCTGTTTCCCCCTCTTCCCGCACAGAGTGGGACCCCGTGGAGTCAGCTGCCATGGCCCCCGACACGGAGAGAGCACGCACCAGGACTGAGTTGCCTGGGACCGAGCGGGGTCCCCCGAGGTACCACCTCAGGCAAAACTCAACACCATCTCAACAGTTCCAGGACTTCATGATGGAATGATCGAGAGGTGGCAGTCGGCCAGTGTGGGCAGAGAGGCGAACCTTCAGTATCCTTTTTTCTTTACTCACTCTCTGTGCCTGTTTTGGGTCACATGTAATAATGTACTTAGCCCTCGTATAGGGCGGTCTTGTTGTTGGGACACGGTTCGCACAATCTGTTCAGATGAATCTCTCAGTTCCGGCATTCAGCGGTTTTGTTTTATGGTTTTGTATTTGTTATAATAAAGGAGGAATATAATGGGGTGGGCCGTGGAGGGGTGTTCCTGCTCACACCCCGGCCTGACCGCGTTTGTTTGGTAACGCCTGTGGTCATGTGACCGCCTGTATAAATAAACGGGCGGGGCTGCGCTGCGCTGGGGCAGTCCTGCGCTAGAACCCAACTAAGGGCTAGATGTATCAACATTGTATTTTGCGAGTCCTAATAGCGAATTTTACCGATTCGCTATTATGGACTCGAAAAATGCAATGTATGTAGGTTTTGCAAATAAAATTGCGATTCCTACATATTCCTTAATTGCGATTCGCTATTAAGGAATGCCTTCCCATTTATTCCTATTGGCCTAAAGTCCCATAGGAATGAATAGGAAGACGTTCTCAATTTGCAATTACCAAATTGGTAATCGCAAAATGCAAATGCAATTTCAAGGGTGAAGGGGGCCAAAAGGCCACCCTGAGTCACCCCCAAAAAAGGTAAGTGTGCACATGTGGCGCACATACATGCCCTAAGGGCATGTGTGTGCGCCACATGGCACTTGAAGTTGGCTGAAATTTGCGATTCCTTAAAGCAAGATCGCAATTTTTTCTTGCTTCCTGCATTTAATTTAAGGAATCGTAAATTGCGATTCCTTAAATGCATTCGCAAAATAGGTAATCGCACATTGCGATTCCCTATTTTGCGAATGCCTTTTGGGATGATACATCCCAAAAGGCTTTTTACCATTCGCAAACGGGCCGATTCTGCGAATCAGCCCGTTTGAAACGGTAAAACGCTTGATACATCTGACCCTTAGTGTGTTTGTCCTGTTTTGTGCACCGCCTAACCACATGTCCCGACCCTGACGCATAGGACCCCCTGGGATACGACAAGGTCAAAGAAAGAGGAGTGGCCCTCAAAGTGTAGGTGTTTGCTCTCAAAAACGAGTCGTCGCTAACCTTCCTGAAAAGACGGTAGATCATGGATTGAGTTTAAACAGAACCAGAAATGGAAGGATAGGAAGCATGACACAGAAAGGAGAAATGAAATGATGAGGATACTAAACAAGTGTCCAGAAAAAGAGAAGGGCCTCGATTGGAAAGTTAAGATCGATGCTGTGGTTGTAGAAAGTGAATGTTAATTCGCACGTAGTTTTACTAAGCAGTATTTCCCTTCGCTGGAATAAACATTAAATGTTAAGAACATGACACTCAAAATATATGCTCAAAATAGGGATAAAGTGTGTCAGGTGAACGTGAAATATTATCCATTCCTATTAGAAATAGTTTTTGTACAAACAACGATGTCAGCAGATAGTTTTTTCTTCATTTTTGACGAATATTCAGCTGTACATTTACTTACACTCTACAAGTAAGTGCATCCACCGGTCATCATGGAAACAAAAAATTGCACGTCATGCAGAGCCTCTCTCTATATGTTACAAACCCTTATGGCTGCCGCAGATGTGCACACAGTCCTGGTGCCATCTTTGAAAGTTTAAAAAAAAAAAACATAACAAAATACAACCAAAGATGTCCTCCATGCTTTGGTGCACATGCGCATGGTTAAAAAATATTTTAGAATGCCTGACTGGTGGTGTTAATTGGTGGCGCTTAGAGGACTAAATGCTGGAGCATGGGGTTTTTTACTTAAAAGGTGTTTTGGGGATGATTGGGGAAATGGGGAGCATAGAGAAAGAGGGAAATAAACTAGTCCTTCAGAGGCATGACAATGCAAGTTCTCAGGCTGTTCGAGCAGTAACTTACCCCCTCCCCCAGCGCCTTGAGACCCTCCCGGGTGAGTAGCGCGCTCTATAAATGCCGTGATTGATTGATTGATTGATTGATGCCAGCAGTCGAAGGATTCAGGCCAGTCAATCCAAACACCGTCACACAGAAATGCTCCTGAGCGAGACAAAGACAAGAATAGACAGGCATCTGTCAAATCAGGAGCAGGGAAGTGATATATACCAGAAAGCCAACCAATCCTGAGGAAGGGGCTACATATTATATTGCTCAGAATAGATACTGACAACGCTCTGCAAAAGCTGACTAGGCAAGACCTAAGACACGAAACACTTCCAACCAACACCTATCCATTCTATTTAAGCTACCAAATGAAGTGTCATGTCCACCCAAAGGGAGCTATGGCACTAGCAATAGCTCTGGGGCAAATGAGGACAGACGCAGTGCTTTACATCACCTTTTCAAAAAGTTAAGTTTTACATTATTTTCTAAATCGATGGAGGATAGTTTACGTTTTCAACAAAAGAGGAAGAGAATTCTACAGTTTGCAGCTTTAGACCCTAGATCCTCTGTCTGTAACCCTCCACCATCGGGATCATTTCAAACTAAGGCTGGACCATATCATCGCTTTCGGGGATTTTGTACACTCCTCCCATTCTGGTCCAAAACTGGTCATTGAAATGCTTCTGTCCATGGTTCAGCCCATCTGAAACTGGCCTTCTTAATCATCCAAGATGCTCCTATTTTCTGGATTTAGAGACCAGGAGGACGGATACTGCATTTAGGACTTTATCAAACACAGGACTCTATCACGCAACACTGGAAACTACAAAGAAGCCGCCTCTTGCAGAGGCTCCGTAGCTTTAGCTTCCAGTGCCACACACACTCTGAGGCTTCACTGCTTGTTCATCCCCCTTATAGCACCGCTAGCAGCTCCCGTGAACAGAGGGGCCTTAGCATTTCTAGATGTACAGATGCTAACGGGCATGATTTTTACAGTGGTAATTTTTCTAAAATCAAGTTTCCTATAGTAAGCCATGCACCGGCAAGAATACTGCTGCCCTTGGATCAAGATGGCTGTAACAGCTGCAGGTTTAGGAATTTTAGCTCCAGTCTGCCATTGTATTATAAGTGCCATCTGAGCGTACCCATCAAAACAAAGATAAGTTGGCTTTTTCTGTGCAAAAATCCTCCCAGCCTCACCCAGCCATGGCCCGTGCAGGTAAGAGCGGTGGGGCCGGGTTAGGGGGGGGGGATTCAACAGATGACCACGAGGAAAATTTAAATAAATAATTAATTTTCCCTCGTTGTCTGTCGAAATCCCACCCCACCCGACCCCACCGCCCCACGCTCTTACCCGCACAGGCCACGGCTGGTCTCACCCAACCTGTGACTCTTGGTGTGGGCTACTGCTAGCTGAGCAATACGCAATTTCAAACTCCTGAATGTTACCTCCACCTACTCAGATATTGATGGTTCAATGACAACCTTGTCCACAGAGTGCTCCTCTAGGCTCACTTTCCTCTTATTCTGCCCTCGAACTGTCCAGTTTTGGCGAAGCAGGTGGATCAGTTTGAGTAGTGTGACAAATCGGCATGAAGGTACGGCCTCAGAGTGGCCAATTGTGGGAGGTGGGCGTTTAGTAAGGCCTCAGTTTGGAAAGAAAATTCTGTGTGGAGTAGAGAGGGAGGTGTGGCCTCAGTGTATGAAATAGTGCAAGGTGGACGGAGGATCATGGCCTCAGTGTGGAGAATATTGGGAGGTGGTTAGAGAAATATAGTTTTAGTGTGAAAAGTACTATGAGGTAGAGGGAGAGGTATGCTCTCAGTAGAAGCAGTGGTGCGATGTGGCGGGAAGGTAGGGTCTCCATGTGAACAATGGTGTGAAGTGTATGCGGAGAGTCAGATCTCAGTATGGGCCAAGGCATGAGATAGGAGGAAGTGCAGTCAGGGATGAACAGGGGAACAGAAAGCATTGGTTCAATGCATTTGATCCCGGAGGATAGACCTAAGACAGTGGTCCACTCTTTGTAACCTCCCGTTTAGACTATGCAAATAGTCTCTATCTGGGCCTTTCTGCCTACCTAATTCAAAGACTTCAAATGGTCCAAAATGTAACAGGTAGAAGTTCTGTATCTGCAGTCTACATCACCTCGTCTGAAGTAACTTCATTGGCTGACTGTCATAAAGCAAATCCAATTCAGAGTCCCTTGCCCTTGCATGTAGGGCTTTTTCCAGAGGGGGCCCTACCTATTTGAGAAAAAGAGTTCATCCATACAAGCAATGCCGATCACTTAGGATGAACATTCTCTTATTGCTGCAAGTCCCAAAATGTACCAAAGCCAGGCACGGGGGGAGGTCTTTTACCAGTGGCGGCTCCTCCGCTAAGGTGGAGGAGCGTCGCCCACTGCCATAAAGCAGCAAAAGAAAGGAAAAAATAAAATGATAATAACGCAATGTTATTATCATTTTACTTTGTCCTCCTGCTGCGGCAGCTTGCGTGAGGGGGCGGGGCTGCAGAGCAGGGGAAGAGTGGTAGAACACTCCTAAGTGCGCAATAACTGTTTGGTTGGCCCTCTCGGGCCACCCAAAACAGTCATGCGCACTTTCAGTGTTCATGTAGCCTGCATGGAGAACATGCCCACCCCTACAGCCCCAGGCTGAGCGCCGTGTCACGGCGCTCAGACCATTCACAACGCTGCACTGCAGCGCTGTGATTGGCTGCAGGGAGCGTGGGAGCCCAGGTGATTCCTGCTTCCTGTTTCTCCCAAAAAGAGGACGCAGGAGAGGTGGCCGCAGCCGGCCAGCTGCCGGCCGGGAGGTAAGTGTTTTTTTTTTTTAAACCCACCCCGCCCCTTCTCCCCCACCCGCCCCACTGCTGCTTCCAGACAGCAGCCGCAACTGTCTTTTACAGTTTTGACATCCAAGCTATGCAACACGCTCCTAGTCAGTCTTCGCAGAGCCACTTCTTTTTTAACCTTCAAGAGGATTTGAAAATCTTACTTTTCAATAAAGTCTAGACCATCTTGCATTTCGCTCTTTTCAGTGATCAGTCTCCATTTTGAGCCCCGGGGCGCTTCTGGGGAAGCAGCTGTGTGCCATACAAATGTTCTGTGGTCGATTGATTGAAAGATGCCCTGGCACAAATGATCATACCCGCACGCTCCCATTGTCTACTCGTGCAATCTCCCTCTTTTCATCTATCCATTCGCTCTCGTTCTCTCCTTTCTCTCTTCTCCCTCTCGCGTCACTTTTTCTCTACCTCCCTACTCGCTCCCTCTCTTTCTCTCTCTCTTGAAGCCTCCCCCATTCCTGCTGCAATTAACCTTGGGGAGTTGGGGAAAGTGCAGAGGCACCAGGAGTTGCCCTATGCTTTCAAAACCGGCCTCCAAGGGCTCCAGCTCACTGGGGAAATGCCCGGTGGAATAAAAGGCCTCTCCGGCCTTGAGCACAGTCTAGAGCAGAGAATGATAGTCGATGGATAAGAGAGTTCATTCCAGTGCAAGGAACGACGGGCAGAAGGATACTGTCTCTGTGGAGGATTGGCATCAAAATGGTAAGGAAGGAACCTTCTTAAGAGTCCTGCTCCCTCTGAAGAAAGTCCAACATATAACAAGCATTGCCAAGACCAATATTTCTGTCAACAATGTGCCAATGCACATAAATACAGACATTCACAAAGGTTGTTTACATGCATTGCATTCACACACAAAGTTTATCACAATACAGCTTGCCCTGTTTGCTTTGCCAATGCGGGTGGAAAACCAGGAACAGGGATTGCTTTCTGTACAGAATGCATCTAGAAGATAAAGTATTAAAAGTGACACTAATGACTGCTTGTACATTTCAAAAGTAAAATAGTCCCTCTTGCATTCCAATGAAAGTACTCCCAGGGAGACAGACTGATACAGCGTAGCACCAATAGCATGAGGTGAGGGAGTAATATTCCCCTGGGTGGAGCACTCTATTTGTGTGTGTGTTAAAGAATTTGTAACAATGTGTTTGCAGACTGCTGCACTGCCAAGCTAAGCCTAAACAAGCATTGGCATAGTCAATGAGTCTTGCCTTCGGGACCTGACACGAATTTAGCCATGCAGCACACCGTCCTGGGTGCTGCAACATCTACTGTTCGTTAACGTGTAAGCTTTGACACTAATAGGCACATTATAGCACTGCATTGAGAAGTACTTATTTAAAATGTGCTATTTCTGTATAACTGGTAGTGTGAACGCACATATCTGGAAGTGCTTTCATATGCGATAATGAAGAACTAGACTGAACTATAAAAGACACACAAGTGGCATATATAGTGTTAGTGTATCTGTACTTTTAAGCTCGTGCATTGTATCCAGAGATGCAGCGTGCAATACACATTCGCTCCTCCTAAGAAGCATCGCAGAACAAAAACCTAACGTCACTTTTAGCAAAGAGGCTCCAGGATAGGTAATCAATGTTCTATTTTTAAGTAATAAAATAGAGAGAATGAGGCACGAAATGTACTGTTTTTCCACATTCAAAAAGTATTAGGCATTGACCATAGCGGGGAAATGAACATGAGCGCCCTGGTGATGGCAATTTGATGTTAAAAAGCTGGTTGGTTAACGAAAATTACCTAGCAAAACCCACCCTTCCCTTTCAGAGGCTACCTTCGACTTCATTTCATTTATAGCTGTGAAAAACGCACAATATGTTGCACACAGCATCACATGACATGATGCAACCAGTGGCGGCTGGCACGGATCGGGGGTGGCAGGGCGGGGAAGAGTGGGGTGTAGAAAAAGAAACGTACCTTCTTACCGTGACCTCACATATTCCAGCAGAGTAAAAGACGGAAGGGGAGATACTGTGCACCATGACCATGGGCACTGGAATAACGTGGCAGGAGAGGTCCAAATAATGCAGCAGGCTGGAGTACATTTTGCGGCAGGAAAAGACAAATTATGCAGCATAATGCAGCACACTTTGTAATAGTATTACTTCATTATTTTTTCATTTTAAAACTTGGTAACACTGTCTGGGCAATGGCCGCACCTCGTTCGTACCAGTTTAATACCCAAGCATAGCAATAACTAAAAGAAAGGTGACCAGTTGAGCTTTGAAAAAGGCCTTCCACTGCATGGGAACACGTGTCGCCAAATTTTTAGTAACTTTTGAACCGTTTGAGTTAGAAACAAAACTTTTTTTGTTTAACTCTGCGGCAAATCTTTACCTATGCGAAAATCACTGCAGCCACACAATTGCATAATTCCAGAGGCCCTGACTATGACATCATATACTAAACAAAGGTGCCTTGAGGGGCTGTGGAGCATTGTGACACCACATAGTCAAACATTCTAAAAGATGTGGTCATGGGAGGGACGGTGCATTATGACCTCACACAATTCAGCAGTGTAAAAGATGGGACGGGAGATACTTTTGACTATGACATCATATGCTCACAAATTTTAGGACAAAGGCGCCTCGAAGAGCTGTGGTGCATTGTGACATCACACAGTCAAACATTCTAAAAGATGCAATCATGAGAGGGGACGTGCATTATGACATGACACAATCTAGCAGTATAAAAGATGGGAGAGGAAATACTGTTCACTTTGACATCATAAATTCACAGACACTAGAACAAAGGTACCTCAAGGGACTGTGGTATATTGTGACATCACCAAACATTCTAAAAGATGCAGTCATGACAGGGAAGGTGCATTATGACATTATACAAGCAAACATTCTGATGATCGTGGATAGGGAAAGGAACCACGTTTGCAATGTGACATCACATAATCGAAAGTTTGCGACTGACAAGGACGATGTAGTATTATCATAATATCATAACGTCACAGACCATTATTTTCTCTTAGTAAAGAAACCAAAAATAGCACAGGTGCAGTTTGATATCATACAATAAAATGCTTGCTGTGCAGAAACGCAGGCTATCGGGACTGAGTTAGATAACCAGAAGATGTATTTATGCCTTACTCTGAAGTATGAAGTATCCGAACACGCATGCAACTACATCCACACGTTGGTGTGCATGACGATGCATGCAAAGCGAAGCAGTGTGTGTTTGGGAATCTGTTTTGTATAATGAACTGGAGTTCACTGACAAGTTAATATTCTACACCCAAACTTGAAAAAAAGGACGAAGAAAACATCCCAGACGGGCCTAGATGGCAAAGTCAGCTATAAGCAAAGCAGGGGAGTAGAAGGGCAGTCCTTCAAAGACGAGCATGCCATTAGTTGCAGTTCCATTATGGAGACAAACATTAAAAGTGGCGGAAATGGGAGTGGGTTTAATATGGGTATAGCTAATCGGTAATTTGGGGGCAGATTCCCCTGGAATTCCTCATCTTTATCTCAACTTCACCTAGAAATTTCGCTGTTCTCAGGAGCCAAATCTCCGCTGTGAAAGTGAAAAACTCAGAATGAGGGTTGAATACAAATATATTTAGTGGTATCCCTTATGAATGACATGCAAATAAAACCTCTTCCCTTCAGTTATTTCAAATATACTTCCATTAATGAAACATCTGTGTCCTGTTTTCCCTGAGTCATTCATGCGTTGCTACTTCCAGGTTCCTTTTCTGTGTCCAACGCGGGTCCTCGTTGTGGTGCTCTGAGAGAGGGAAGGTTGCACCTGGGAGACGATTCGGAGACGGATTGACCCTGGCTTCCTGTGTCTCCACCCGAGAACAAAGAATCATCATAGACTCCTCTCAGGCAGTCAACCGCATGCGAACATATATGTGCCCACTATGTGGGCATGCTTAGAATGCATAACGTTTCTGCATGCGGCTGCTTTATGTAAAAAGCAATACCAAAGGGGATGATGGACGGAGCGTTAGAGCAAATCAAACACTCACCCCCAGTCAACTGATCTGGGTTTAATCCATCATCATTCTTTAGCTCACTCCACCACCCCAGTTCAGACATGGCCATATGCAAATCAGTCTGACCCTGTGCCTCATGGGAACAGTCCAGCCCGAACTGCCAAGCCATGTCTTCCCTGGACCGGAAACAAGCAGAATGATGATGGATTAAACCCAGATCAGTTGACTGGGGGTGAGTGTTTGATTAGCTCAAACGCTCCGTCCATCATCCCCTTTGGTATCGTTATGTAAAAAGCAGACAAATCCCACAAGAATCTTGCACCATGCAAGATTGCACAATTCCTACTGGGCTTCGGTTCGTTCATTCACACAACCCCGCCCAGCCCAGAAGCTATATATGGCCTCTTAAAGCTGCAGTGCTGTCGAAACCAACAGCATTGTAGCCTTCTGATGTTAGCACCACCTACAAATTAATGTTATACAACTACATATATAATCAGCCTTTGTTCCCACATTTGGCCCATGCATCAACCCCCAAGCTTGTTTTCTTAAACACAGTTCTAACCAGGGGAGCTCCTCCGCAGCTGCAGCACTACACCTGACCCCTTGGACTCCGCTAAGCTCCGCTTTCTCCTCTCTGGACTGCAAAGGAGAAGCTGAGACACTAAAAAAACAAGGGGAGGTGGATCAGCAGAGCATCGCGGGCTGCAGGGGAGAAAAGAGCCGGAGAAGAAGGAGGGAGGAGGAGAAAGCTGCAGCCCAAGGAAAGGGAGCGAGCGTTTGAATACGTGTTTAACTGGTCAACATTTTTTTTAAAGTTCTTGAGCCTAAAGTAAAATAGAAAGAAGTGGATGCCAAGTCCTGGGGCACTACTCCAGGGGAGTAAACAAGTTACAAAAAGGAGGGATCAGGAAGGCAATTTACCTACTGGCAAGCAAGGAATTTTAAGAGTCAAGCAGTTAAACAAATCAAAACCAATGGGAGGAGTTAAAGCCCAGAAAGTAAACACAACAGATCTTCCAGACAGCGCAAGCGCTGTCTAGGCTCGACCAAAAAAGGACTCTGCATGTTTTATGTCTAATTAGGTATTTGCACTATTAAACTAGAAAATGTGTAGTTGATTCCTTCTCCTATCCCAAACAGCTTCTGTCTCCACCAGGCTGCACCTAATTTCTGTTTTGAACAGCTACTAAGACCACAGAACTACCTGAAATAGCAACATAACACAAACAGTGTTAATCGGTGCCAAAACATATAGCTGAAAAATAGTAATATGATCTTTCCTGTGCACAACCGTCACAGGAGAACAATTTCCACCCACATTAAACCCCCTGTATCCGTATAAATTCTGTATAATTTACTTCCCTTTCTCGCGAGTGACGTGGATGAGGCTCAGTGTAAAATACTGCCTCATAAACAAGAAATAGAAAAAGACCTAACCTCCAACACAGACCAGCGTGACTGCACCACACCTAATGTTCTAGCTTACCCTGCACTAATTATTTTAGCTTACGACCCAGACATAAAAGCTTGTTTTCATGATAGAACGGATGCTAATGGTCTTTCTTCTTAAACATCCTAAATCAGTCTTACACCTGAATTGTCTAGCGGACTGTTTCCCAAATTGTGGGTTGCGACCTAATGATGGGTTGTGAGGCGATTTTTGGTGAGTTGTGAAAGCCCAAGAAAAAAATTAAGTGGCTTTAAATTCTGTATTTATCTTGTCACATGTGCTGCGCTTCAAAGACAGAGAGAGGTTAAATGTCAGGTTATGTCTTCTGACAAATTACGGCTTATGTTTTTTGGCATGGGGATTTGTGTTTGCAAATTTCTCTCACTCTGCAGTCATAGAAAGAAAAGTAAAGTAAATTTTGTGGAAATCTTGTTGGGTACAGGGAGTGTGAAAGGGAAGGCTGCAGTATGTAATGTTTTGTAACCCACAACAAAATGTAAATGCATGTAAATTAACTGTACACATTCAGCAGCAAGGAAAGTAAAAATGAAGCATATTATTGTAATTCTGAAGTGTGATGGAAACAAAGATTTTAATAGGATCAAAACAAATCAAGATATGTATTTAGTGATGCAAAAATGATAAATATTCACTGAAACACGATTTCCACACATTATCATTTGTGTGAAAAACTGTTTTATCAGTAAAGCTGTAAGTATCTGCAACTTTAGCGGCCTTTTCAATGGAAAATGTGCTGTCTGCAAATGACACAATGCTTTAGTTACATTAACAAAACTCCCCCCTCGTCCACTAAAGCTAGATGGGTCACAAAACTTTGTTGCTCTAAAAAGTAGGTTGTGGTTTTAAAATGTGTGGGAAGCACTGGTCTAGCGTGACAGAACTGAGACGGATCACCTTCTGTGGTCGACATGACCCTACAGGCCTACCGGTCACTGAACACTCTTGTCCATACGCTTTAGGAGGAGAGATCAGAAGCCATAACAATTGCCTAAAATGATCATTTAAAAGCTACTCATGATCATACATATGTGTTTTGAATATACAAATTGTTTATTAGTGAATGATAATTTACATGTATTTGTTTTTATTTTACGCAGCGATGTCTGATAAATGTTTTAAATAAAGTATCAAGAATTTGAGGAAAAACAAAGAAATGCAGGAGGAATTAAGACAATAAAGTCCAGCAAAGAAGCAAACGTACAGCGCACATCCTGAAGGTTTCATGCTTGTGCGGTTCTGTCAGCATGAGGCTGCAGCTTTAAATCACACGCAGGCCCATGAAAGAAATCAGTTTGGAAGACCAAGAGGTTCATGAGAGGACAAGATTGAAGCTATAGGAACCGCTCACCCCTCCACACCCCATGACATACACTCATCTACAAAACTTTAAAGCAGTTGCCAACTCACAGACATTGACTTTCTGTTTTGTTTGCACCCCATACACCTGAGGGATTTTATTTACCAAGATTCAAACAGCTTCTCGCCAGTCTCCTCCATCTTGTGAGTTGCAGCCTACCTGTGAACCAGATTGCAGTGAGCAGAGTCCAGGAAGTGGTAAGGAGGCAGACTAGTGCTGTCTCTTTCCTAAAAGAGTTAAAAAACGATTTTCCCTATCTGTGATTACTGTCTTTGCCTGTGGTTGTTACAGTTTAAAATTGTAGTTTTAACCTACCCGTGATTGCATATTTAATTACCTGTTTTGTGTTCAAACTTGTGGATTTTCCTGCCCATGATTGCTTCCATTTAACGTGTTGAATTGTGGGATTTGCAGTCCTAAATCTCTGTAGTTTTTCCCTCTCATTCCCGGTGACTATCAGTTTTCCCTCCAAATTTCCCCTTGTTCTCTGTGCAAAGACCTGTATGTTAAACAGTGCACCCCCAGTCACCATTTTGTGTTAACAAGTCAGTGAAACCAGCCACTCCTCCCCCCGCCCCCCAGCAACAGGGATATTCTACATCAGAGTGTGCTCTGAGGCAGCAGTGATCTTCTGTGTGCTGTTTAAACTCTGTTTAATAGGGACTGTGCACTTCGTTTTTTGTCCAGGAGAGGGAGTAAAGTTTTATACAAACACTATTTTCAGAGGGCAAGTTAGGCCTTTACCTGCAGAAGTCCAAAGTGTGGATTGAGCCTGTCTGTCTCCTAGGAGATTCTGAACAAGAGAAGCAGCTCCCAACTCCCTGGCCAGCAAACCTTGTCTGAGGTTGCTGGGACCTTATATAGTCTGGTAGTGGTAGGTATATGTATACACTGATTGGAGGTTGTATCTGATGTTTCTATTGGATTAGGGTTAGTGTCCTTATTTGTTGGGTATTTGAGGGTTCTGATTGGTTTCTGGGTCTGTGATTCAATCAATGTAGGGTTGGGACTACGGCTAGGGTTAGGATTTCTATTGGAAGTAGGGACTAGGGCTTCCTGTGTTATTGGTTGTTGGGACTAGGGCTAGGGTTAGGCCTTTAATTGGAAGTAGCGATTAGGGCTTTTGGTGTGATTGGTTGCTGGACTAGGTGTGGTACTAAGAGTAGGGTTAGGCTTTCTATTGGAAGTAGGGACTAGGGCTTCCTGTGCCATTGGTTGCTTGGACTTGGGTTGGGACTACTGGTAGGGCTAGGGCCTCTATTGGACGTAGAGATCAGGGTTTTTGAAAGTTATTGGGTGCTTGGACTAGGGCTGAGATTGGCTGTAAGGTCCTTGTCTCCTATTGTCTCTAGATTTTAGGGCTGGTGTTGTGATTGGATAGGGTTAGGGCTAGGGTTCCCATTGGCTGAAGGGGTCACCTGATTACTAGGGCTATAAAAGTCCGAGGCTTAGGGCGTCTCAGCCCGGGCGTTGAGGCTAAGGGCGAAGAGGACAAGGGCAATTACCTGTTTGAGCCTGTTAAGGGCGAAGAGGACAAGGGCAATTACCTGTTTGAGCCTGTTAAGGGCGGAGAGGACAAGGGCAATTACCTGTTTGAGCCTGTTCGAGACTGGACGGGACTAGGGCCAGAAATGCTGCCCATGTTCACATTCAGTAAGAGCCACCCCACACCATCCACAAACAGAGTAACACACTCACACCAAATGTACACCACACACAACCCTATGCACGGACCAGTGTACCAGCATGCACTACAAACACAACCAAACCACATCTATACACCCTTCTATCCCAACTGCCACACATACCCACCATCACCTACAAACAGTACACAACTCTATCCTATACCACTAACCAATACACTCATCACTAACACAACCCCATTCAACACAATACATAACTGCATCCCATCCAGACACACGCTCCCTGCTCTAATTACACCTAACAGAACACCTTTTATCACTAACCACATATATTCATCCTTCCATCATTTGTCCAACAAACACCCTCCTCTCCCTACTACCATAATAACACTAACGCACAACACACACACTGCACACCACCATACTTTTTAACTAATGTAACAAACCAGTCTAAGACAAACACTCTCACCTCTACTTCATTCCCTCCTACACACAACATACACTCTACTCAAACACATCACCACCCCCTCTACCTTACAACCTCCTCTCACAAACAATACTATACAACCAAATCCATTGCAAGAAACAAATACACCAGCACCCCTTTTCACTACTCCTCAAAAACAAAACATATCACACACACCAGCGCAACAAGATCTTCAAAGCGCAACACGTCAAAATACATACCATCACAAAATACAAACATACACCCACCTTTCAAACCACACAAAGGAACAAACTCCAATGCCAAGCTTTCTCTCTTCCACCACACCGAACACAGATACAGCAACACAGCAACTTTCTTCTAACCGCCTCTCATCCATTGGAGAATGTAGAACCTTCATACATGCCCAGACCCACATGCTGCACCACCACCCCTGACTCATATACCTTCCGCCATAAACACACACAAACAACATAAGCGACGTGCCACACCTCACAACTTCGCTTCCCCATGTCTACTGCACAACAATGTTACACCACGAAAACAACATAGCACACCAACTCACTCTCAAACACCATCTCCACCACATACACACGAAGACCCATCAAAATGCCTTCTTAGCATGTTGGATGAGGAACATGATACAGAACAGCTACATGATTGCTATCCTAATACAGCTAATGCCAGCACTAAAAACACACCTGCTACAAACACACACAATACTGTTCACTCTACTACAAAACAAAGTCTCACTATCACCAAAGGCCATTCTCTAAACTGTCTACTAATAAATGCTCGATCCCTCTCTAAAAACAAACATCACGTCTACGACCTTCTCACAGATGCAAAACCAGGCATACTATTCATAACTGAATCATGGTTGGGAGATGATATGGCTCCAGTCCTGCATGAAGCCATTCCTCTAGGCTATCAAACGATCACCCAAAATCGTATAGGCAAAAAAGGAGGTGGTCTAGCTGTTGTGTTCAGGCAAACATTACATATCACTAAAGTTGATGACATCTCCATAAAGAATTGTGAGGCTCTTCTAACAAGATGCAATCCTACACCGTCTTCATCCTGTAACTTCCTGCTCCTTTACAGACCTCCACCTAGCAAGGCGACATTCCCAGACGCACTTCTAGACACAGTTTCAAACCTGATAACAATACACTCCAACTTATGCCTTCTGGGTGACCTCAACATTTGGTTTGACAAACCCAATATGACCCATCCAAAAACAATAATCACTGGCCTAGAGGCACTGAACCTGCATCAGATTGTCCACAAACCCACACACATCGCTGGACATATCCTAGATGTCATTTTTGCTAATACTGAACTAGTTACCTTTCAAACTATAACTCCAGTCACATGGTCAGACCACCACTTGCTTGCTTTCCAACATAAAACAACATTAAGGGACTCACCTAAAACTAGCTTACATCCATCCACCTATCGGCCATGGAACAAACTTAATTTGGAACACTTAGAAACACAACTAACATCAAGTACAAATCTGGAAACAATAACTTCGGTTCAAAATCTATATGAGTGGCTACAGGAAGCTTTTGACATCCTGATACCACTCAAAACCACACAACAGCAGAAAAGGAAAAAAGCGCCTTGGAGAAACGTAGAAATAAAAGACATAAAACAACAAATTAGAAAGCTGCAACGTACCTGGCTCAAAACTAACGCCAAACAAGACAAACATCACCTACAAACAATTAACAGATTATACAAGTCAGCTATCAAAAAAGCCAAGAAAAGGTACTACTCAGACAGAATTCAAAATGCTAAATGTGCAAATAAAGAATTCTATAAAATACTCAATGAATTTCGCAAACCAAATTGCCTCGAAGGAACTCATCCTGTTACTCAAGATTTCACAGACAAACTGGCAAATCATTACACGGACAAAGCAGACACATTGGACTCATACTTAAAACAGAAACAAAGCACCAGCACTAACCCCTGTACAAAACAACAACCCAAGAATACTCTAACCCAGCCTCTCCGTTCCTTCCAACATATCTCACACAATGAATTTATGGACCTGGTCAAAGCAAGCAGGCCTACCGGCAGCCCTTCTGACCCTTGTCCACCACAAACTTTCAAGACAATTCTTTTAACAACCTCTGCTGCCACTCCAGTAAGAAGAATTATCAACGATTCCTTAACTAGTGGAATATTTCCAGAAGAACTCAAAAAATCACACATACGCCCTTTACTGAAGAAAACAAACTTGGACCCGCTGAACCCTGACAACTACAGACCCATTACAAATGGACCTTTCCTGGGCAAACTGATAGAAAGAGCAGCGTTCGCCCAGATGTCACAATTCATTGAAGAGAATTACATACTCTCAGACTTCCAAACAGGATTCCGTCCGGGAAGAGGCACTGAATCTGCCCTTCTTGCCATCTGGGATGACCTGAAGAATACAGTTGACCGCAGCGGGGTTGCTGTGCTACTCCTCTTGGACCTCTCGGCTGCCTTTGACACGGTTGACCATGACACTCTGAATCAGAGACTCTATGAAGCCGGCATAGAGGGAACTGCTCTAGACTGGATCGCGTCCTACCTTCGAAACAGAACTAATGTCATCCATACCCCACCTTTCTCGTCCAAACCGTACTCCACAAAAGCAGGGGTCCCTCAAGGTTCTATCATCTCGCCCATGCTTTTCAAAATTTACATGAAGTCATTACCGGAACTGATCAATCAATTTCACCTCACGTGCTATAACTATGCAGATGACACGCAAATACTCCTTCAACTGGAATGCCCCAAAGACATTGAAAGATGCCCAATTTTCAGTTGTCTCAGAGCCGTGGATCAGTGGATGACTTGGAGCCATCTCAAATTGAATGCTTCAAAAACGGAAATACTCACGTGTGGCGATTGGAAACATTACGACCCGCTTGCCGCCTGGCCTGATGAACTGGGATCACCACCTAAATTATCGAAGGAAGTAAGAAACCTCGGAATAACCATGGACTCCAAGCTGTCGATGAATGCCCAAGTGGACAAACTAGCAAAATCAAGCTTTGTCACTATAAAAACGCTGCAACGAATTTTCCCTCATTTGGGATTTCCACACGAGGTCCAAGCTACCATCTCCCTTGTTCTGTCCAAACTCGATTACGCCAATAGCCTCTACCATGGATCAACTTTAACGACCATGAAAAGACTACAACAGATTCTGAACTCGGCTGTCAGACTACTCTTGCATATCAAACCGCGAGACCACATCTCACCTGCCTTGAAAGCCCTGCAGTGGTTACCGGTTGCCAGAAGATCCACGTTCAAGCTACTTTGTATCACCCACAAAGCAATACATGGGATGGGACCGCTCTTCATCAGGAATAAAATCACCAAACACATTCAACAAAGGAACCTACGCTCTAAAGGGGCATCTCGCCTCAAAATCCCAAGATACAAGAAAAAAACCATGGGTGGCACATCCTTCTCTGTTCAAGCAGCCAAACTATGGAACTCATTACCCCCAACATAAGATCCACCGACAACCACCTTATCTTCAGAAAACTACTCAAGAATTGGCTCTTCCCCACATAAGCACCATACGCAAACAGAAATTTACAGCATATTCCTCTGTATATAAGCATTTATTTTCACTATAGATATGTACCTATCTTTGTGTATTGCTTTGTATAAACATGTAGAATAATTATGTTGTTGTAAATAAATAAATAAAAAACATCTTTGGTCTACATGTACTTACTTCCATTGTGCATCTATGTACCTTCCATGTACTTGGATCTGTGGGTCTGTTACCTTTCTCCTGAAAAAGCATATCCAATGCACTACCCTAATTCTCATCCTGTACCTCTATCAATATCTTTAATCTATATATACTTAACTCCTTTATGCATCTATATACTCTCAATGTACTTATGGATCTATATATTTATCACTTTCTTCTAATTTAGCATTTCAAACGCACTACCCTATTTCTAAGCCTATACTTCCCTCAATATATCCTCTGGCCCAACCTTCGGACTCATCTCAAACTTCTTTCTACTACTCTTTCCAATGCACTACCCTATCGCTCACACTATACATCTATCAATATATCCTCTACACCCACTCTCTCATTTATCCCTAACCCCATACCACTACTATGATCCCAAAATAACCCTTTCTAGACTCTCTCCTACTCTACCCTCCTTACATCATCTGACACCTCTTTTTACTATACCGACCCCCCAAAACAAACCTTTATAAACGGATGCTAATGGGCTTTCTTCTTAAACATCCTAAATCAGTCTTACACCTGAATTGTCTAGCGGACTGTTTCCCAAATTGTGGGTTGCGACCTAATGATGGGTTGTGAGGCGATTTTTGGTGAGTTGTGAAAGCCCAAGAAAAAAATTAAGTGGCTTTAAATTCTGTATTTATCTTGTCACATGTGCTGCGCTTCAAAGACAGAGAGAGGTTAAATGTCAGGTTATGTCTTCTGACAAATTACGGCTTATGTTTTTTGGCATGGGGATTTGTGTTTGCAAATTTCTCTCACTCTGCAGTCATAGAAAGAAAAGTAAAGTAAATTTTGTGGAAATCTTGTTGGGTACAGGGAGTGTGAAAGGGAAGGCTGCAGTATGTAATGTTTTGTAACCCACAACAAAATGTAAATGCATGTAAATTAACTGTACACATTCAGCAGCAAGGAAAGTAAAAATGAAGCATATTATTGTAATTCTGAAGTGTGATGAAAACAAAGATTTTAATAGGATCAAAACAAATCAAGATATGTATTTAGTGATGCAAAAATGATAAATATTCACTGAAACACGATTTCCACACATTATCATTTGTGTGAAAAACTGTTTTATCAGTAAAACTGTAAGTATCTGCAACTTTAGCGGTCATTTCAATGGAAAATGTGCTGTCTGCAAATGACACAATGCTTTAGTTACATTAACAAAACTCCCCCCTCGTCCACTAAAGCTAGATGGGTCACAAAACTTTGTTGCTCTAAAAAGTAGGTTGTGGTTCTAAAATGTGTGGGAAGCACTGGTCTAGCGTGACAGAACTGAGACGGATCACCTTCTGTGGTCGACATGACCCTACAGGCAGAGACGTTTTAAGGCATGGGCAAAGTGGGCTCTGGCCCAGGGCCCCAGGCTTTCAGGGGGGCCCCTGATAGACCCAGCTCTGTTCTGCAGAGTCTGCCCTGATGACCTTGAATAATTCCTAAACAGATTGTTTTAAATACTGATTCATTTCATTTATTTTTATGTGGTTGATGTCTGAGAGTCTATCACAGACATTATGCAGAGGAATGTTGTTTTTATGTTTCATGTAATATTCATAATAAAGTTTCTTTTAGATCAAAACAGGACCTCACATATGAGAAATGTGAGGATGTCACAGAAGATTTGCAGTAATAATAATGAGCTCCAGCTCTGTTACAATATTGAAAACACCTGTCACTACCCTTGAATATTATATGTAAACACATTTAGAATCTGGACGAGTGTGCCTGTGCACTGCCAGTGACCTGGCCAAAGAGGGCATGAAAGAGCTGAAACTGGATCATAAATTCAAAGTGTTCAGAACAGGGGCCCCTAAATACATTTGGCCCAGGGCCCCCAAAATCCTTAAGATGTCCCTGCCTACAGGCCTACCGGTCACTGAACACTCTTGTCCATACGCTTTAGGAGGAGAGATCAGAAGCCATAACAATTGCCTAAAATGATCATTTAAAAGCTACTCATGATCATACATATGTGTTTTGAATATACAAATTGTTTATTAGTGAATGATAATTTACATGTATTTGTTTTTATTTTACGCAGCGATGTCTGATAAATGTTTTAAATAAAGTATCAAGAATTTGAGGAAAAACAAAGAAATGCAGGAGGAATTAAGACAATAAAGTCCAGCAAAGAAGCAAACGTACAGCGCACATCCTGAAGGTTTCATGCTTGTGCGGTTCTGTCAGCATGAGGCTGCAGCTTTAAATCACACGCAGGCCCATGAAAGAAATCAGTTTGGAAGACCAAGAGGTTCATGAGAGGACAAGATTGAAGCTATAGGAACCGCTCACCCCTCCACACCCCATGACATACACTCATCTACAAAACTTTAAAGCAGTTGCCAACTCACAGACATTGACTTTCTGTTTTGTTTGCACCCCATACACCTGAGGGATTTTATTTACAAAATTCAAACAGCTCCTTGCCAGTCACATACGGAACGAGGCTCTCCGGATTCCTCTCTGGTTTCTCCAGTCAGCAGCAGGATGCTCGAGACAGTGAGACATGCAGGACGCAGGGCACATGTGGGACAGAGTACACTATCAGGCACCAATGCAGAGATAAGAGACAGCGCGGCACTTTAACAGCCCTGCCACGCTTCCCAGATCCATGAGTGATGTGCTGTTCCAGTTCAGGTTTTTTTTCCTGTGAATTCTGGGACTTGTAGTCTTGCTTATTCCATTATAAACGGGATTTCAATCGTAAAGGCACCCTTGACAGACATTAAATAACAGCTGGCTACTCTTTACATTGTGCCATCCGCCATTGATTTGTGCTGTAAACTACACTGGTAAGAATGATTCAGTTCAATGATACTTGTTATACCGACCCCAGAAGGATTAAAGAATGAATCGGCCCGCTGGGATTCAAACCCGTGACCTGGATTTTGAACAGTTCTTGCCACAGGCACACTGACCTGACCCACAAAGCTGTCATTTTCTCTTTCGTGCTGCAAAGCTACATAGATAAGATTATCGTCTTTGGTATTTTATGAAATCAGGAAGAGAAAACCCTTCTTGTTTTTCAACAGCTGAAAGCACGGCTGGATCCTTGCAGTGCTGCACAGGTAGTTGTGCTTTCCATGCTTCGCCTTATCGGCAACATTTATACTAAAGATGCCGCTACCGCAATCTGCATGTCCAAAATGTAAAAGCTTACACAAGGTTCTAACAAATTAGCTTTACCAACCAGACTTTACAATCTGAGTAACATTAACTCAGTCCAGTGGAAAATACCCTCCAAAAATGCCAAGTTACCTGGGTAATATGGCACTGACATCACCTGTAACATTGCAGCCCACACACAGCATTGCTGTTGCCTTTGATACCTTGTAGGTGGCAGACAGCCAGCGTTTGTATAACCCTCATAATGCAGCCGTCACACATGCCTCTGTCACACTGTAGCCTCATTGCAGCATTAGCATTGTCCTCTGTTGCATCCTAAACACAACACTGCTTTTGCATTTGTTACATTGTATCAAACACCCAGCTTTACTATTGCCTCTATGCATTGCAGCCTACACACACACACACACACACAGCCGGAATTACATTGTGGCCTACATAGAGAATTCGTGTTGCCTCCGTTACGTTGTAGACAACACACAAATTGCTTCTATCACATTGTAACTTACACGTAACATTGCTCTCACCTTTGTTACACTGTAGCCTGCACACAGTTTTGTTTGTGTATGGTTTTCTGGCAGAATAACACATTCAGAATGATGGTGAGGATTCTTACGAAGATTTATGTTGGAAAACATTAATTACCCTTTGTAAACGTGAATGGCGATTTTACCTTCATACACTATAGTGAATCTCCAAATGTGAGAAATATTAATTTAGCCACAAAAGTTAGTCAGTAGCACAAGCACTGTGGACTTATTTAAATAATTAATAATTAATTGATGATGTACAAATCATCCAAAAAATGGACTAAAGCCACTTATCACACAGCTTGGTCAACAACTGTGTATTAAATGCTAGAGGTGGGAGAGCAAACAAATTAACAGGGAGAGCTGGCTTGGATCTTAGAGCCTGTGCATGAGCCGAGCCCTAAAAATGTTTACTATGTGAAACAAGCATGTCAAATATGATAAAGTCTCTTCAAAATTCAAAAATGTTTATTTCTTTAGCACGTGGAAGCTTTGACATTAATAGGTCACATTATAGCACTGAACTTAAAGTGATAGTTATTAAACATGAACCATTTGTGAACTAAGAGGCAAAACAATTGTCTTGTAAACCCTGTAAGGGGACTAGATTGTTAAACTGCCACATTATAGTCTATTATAACAACAAACATAGGTTTTTGTATAACTGGTATTCTCAAACCGCATAGTTGAAAGTGCTTTCATACATGAAAATGAAGAAAAAGAGTTTTGGTGAAATACATTTTTTGCCTAAGATCACACAATTTAAGCCCGGAAGGTGTGATCTATCCAGGTTTTCTGATTTCGCTTGGTACAAATCAACCAGTAAATCGGTGTCTATTACTCTTTGTTAGGGCATTGTGTATACCTCTTTCTGAATATTTCGACAGATTTTATATAGAGCAAACCCAACCCGAAGGTATTGAAGCTGCTTTACAAGAGCACCAATTATATTACACAAGATGGGCACTCATTGTTTATAAGGACGGGGAGAGCAAGTAACTTGCCCAGAATTACTGGATTTCAGCCGACACTGAGCAGTTGCCAGCTCTGGCTGTAACACCAAATCCAGAGTACCAGGAGGGAGGGAGGGAGGGAGGCTGAAGCCACATGAAAGCTCGGCTTGTTATGAGCTCGAGGTTCAACCAGGACCTCAAGCTGAGCCAGAGCCAGGCTTCAGGCTCGAGCCTGGCTTGAGCTTTCAGTGACTAGCCCACCTCTATGAAATGCATGCGCTTTAGTAAATTGTTAAAGTATTTATTCAATAGCAACATTTGAGTGCTCAAAGAGGTGATCACACAGTGCAGGAAACATGGAGTGACGTGTATATGGGTGAATAATGTGGGCTTGGGCAGATGTATAAAAGACATAGTCAATGAGTCTAGATGTATACGAGCCAACAGTGTTTTGGCTTCTTCAATGAATTTAAGGCCATCATCTGGACTAGGAAACAATGACGGAATACCTGAGGGAAAGGGCAAACAAGTTCCGGACGAAATGTGCTCGTAAGGGCAGGATAAGAGATGGGACCACAAAAATCCTAAGACTGGAGGCACTTGGTCATTGCAAAGGGCTGGTTAAAGGGCCTTGAAAGTGGTGCTGAACAGGATTTTTAATTATCGCAGGAAGGTGGCAAAGGGGAAGGTCCAACATCTCGATGTTGTCAGCAGGGGTGAGGGTACTCATCATCTGATCCCCCAGCAGACTGGTAACAGCTGCCGGAGTCAGTGACCTGGCCAGGAATTCATCAGTGGAAATAATGAGAGGAACAGGAGAAGATAATTCACCCCGAATAGATCATATCTGCTTCCACTTTCAACAAAAGCACGTATAAGGGGTCTCTGCTGCAGCTCTCCTGAGTAACCCTCGGTACTCTGTGAATTTCAACATGGAATGGAGCAACCCTCGGTACTCTGTGAATTTCAACAAGGAAAGGAGTAACCCTCGGTACTCTGTGAATTTCAACAGGGAATGGAGTATCCCTCGGTACTCTGTGAATTTCAACAAGGAATGGAGTAACCCTCGGTACTCTGTGAATTTCAACAATGAATGGAGTAACCCTCGGTACTCTGTGAATTTCAACAGGGAATGGAGTAACCCTCGGTACTCTGTGAATTTCAACAGGGAATGGAGTAACCCTCGGTACTCTGTGAATTTCAACAATGAATGGAGTAACCCTCGGTACTCTGTGAATTTCAACAGGGAATGGAGTAACCCTCGGTACTCTGTGAATTTCAACAAGGAAAGGAGTAACCCTCGGTACTCTGTGAATTTCAACAGGGAATGGAGTATCCCTCGGTACTCTGTGAATTTCAACAAGGAATGGAGTAACCCTCGGTACTCTGTGAATTTCAACAATGAATGGAGTAACCCTCGGTACTCTGTGAATTTCAACAGGGAATGGAGTAACCCTCGGTACTCTGTGAATTTCAACAGGGAATGGAGTAACCCTCGGTACTCTGTGAATTTCAACAATGAATGGAGTAACCCTCGGTACTCTGTGAATTTCAACAGGGAATGGAGTAACCCTCGGTACTCTGTGAATTTCAACATGGAATGGAGTAACCCTCGGTACTCTGTGAATTTCAACAAGGAATGGAGTAACCCTCGGTACTCTGTGAATTTCAACAGGGAATGGAGTATCCTCGGTACTCTGTGAATTTCAACAAGGAATGGAGTAACCCTCGGTACTCTGTGAATTTCAACAATGAATGGAGTAACCCTCGGTACTCTGTGAATTTCAACAGGGAATGGAGTAACCCTCGGTACTCTGTGAATTTCAACAGGGAATGGAGTAACCCTCGGTACTCTGTGAATTTCAACAATGAATGGAGTAAACCTCGGTACTCTGTGAATTTCAACAGGGAATGGAGTAATCCTCGGTACTCTGTGAATTTCAACAAGGAATGGAGTAACCCTCGGTACTCTGTGAATTTCAACATGGAATGGAGTAACCCTCGGTACTCTGTGAATTTCAACAATGAATGGAGTAACCCTCGGTACTCTGAATTTCAACAGGAAACAGAGTAACCCATGTTCACACATAACATGCCACTTACATAGTACTTCTGTGCTCAGTGCGTTTCAATGGGAGTCGGAGTGCATGCAGTACATTCCATGTAGAGGTGTACACACTGCATTCCAATGACGGGTGTGCGATAGTGGCACCGTGGCTGCACGTCACCGGGGCATCACATTGCAGGGCCTTTTCTTTCGTTCAACCAATGAACGCACTCTGGAAAATGCAGCCTAAGTCACTTGAATTTCACCATGGCACCTATTGATGGTAACGAACTGGGCCGGAAATCTGGTGACACAAAGGTATAAGAGCAGTTTAGTTGGGGCGTTCCTGCTTTTCAGTGGGGAACTGAAAAAGGAGTAAGTCCTCACCTGACACCGGCCATTTCAAACCGCAGTCTCTCGGAAAACTTGAATAAAGAGCTGAAGGAGGCCCCGAGGGGACAGACCTACACACTTCAGTGGGGAACGATCGCAGGCCCTACACTCTACCACAAAAGTTCACAAGATAAACTTTTAACGTCCAGACTGTTGGAACGTAATGTTTAAAGAGCAGTCTCATTGGTTGAAAAGAATTCATTGTAAAGTTGGTGCTGGCCCCGCCCGTGTTCCAGTTCTTTTCAGAAGAGAGACGGGACATGGTGCTCAATTCAGAGCATTAAAGTCATGGTTGGGGCGGACACCACAGATGCTGCTCTGTGTGTGGTTCTAAGCCGGCTTATGATATGTGTGCATTTAAGCAGCGGATGTGGCTTCTTCAAGTTGACATGTGAATTTTGCAAGAAAACAAAAGAAGGAAGTCCCTTATAGTGCAAGGGGCACTTTTGCATAGAAAATGCAGTATGCTCTTGTCAACAACACGTCCTCGGTGTTACAGACAGACTTACAGCTCATATCACACGCCATCTGGACCAACGGTGCAGGCAGACCGGGGTCAAGTGAAGCGAGGCTACAACTGCACAAAAACACGGGAGGGGCGTTGTGCTGGTAGGCTTTACATCATGGTATCGTGTCCAGGCCCGGGGTGCGCACATGGGGGCTATGTACAGAGGGAAAACAGGGATATGAATGATGTGCGCACTACGCGGCCGTGCACGAAGGACTGCTTATGCAGAAGAGGAATGGGACTGCACGCACAAAGTCTTTAGGAAACAAAAGGTCTTGGTACACTTAAGGTAGCATGGTCTGGGTACTAAGTTCTCAGAGTACTGTATGCACGGAAGGACCGGGTGAGCGGGTATAAGTTAGCGCAAAGGGGTATTTTTTGCACAAAAGCGATGTGCTTAAGGGGAGATACTGAACGAGGGGCTATGTGCATAGGTGGAGTGTACGACTAGCGAGGAAGGTGTGCACAAGCCAGTGCATTGTGAACAACGTACCGTGGGTGGGGGAGGGGGTTCAGAAGTGATGTGTGCGCACGGACGATGTGTATACAGGAGGTATGTGTGCACAGGAATGTGTGTGAACAACAGTGATTGTGTGGGCATGAGGTGCGTGGACAGGGATGTGCATGAGACTGCATGCACAGCGTGTGCAAGGAGTTCAGTGAAAATGACCATCTCACACAGCGCACGGGATGACTGCAGTGCTCTCCTACCTGCGAGCTGGCTTCTGTCTCGGCGAGCGCTGCTTTTAATAGGCTCCGAGCCCCCGTGCATCCCTCAGCATCCTCCGGACCTAGGCAGCTGCGCGCGCTCACAACGAACGGCTCTGGTTCACAGCTGGCAGCGCGCGAGAGCGCGCGTGCACCGCAACAGCATAATAGCTGTCACAATGGGCAAGAAGCAGGACACGCGCCCGCAAGAACGCCCCTGTGCTACAGTACGGGCGCGTTGCGGTCTGCGTCTTCTACACGCACACCGGGAGTTGTAGTTCCTTTATTCGTACCCGGGAGTGACGTGATCTTTTAACGATTATCACCCCTGAACTGGCTAGTGCCGGTGACTCCGAGCCATTTCTCCACATCCTTGAAGGTTTTTTTTACATAACGTCCGATGAATACAGAGTCCTTAATAGGATCATACTTGAACGTTATTAAGCTGAATTGAACACGGCCCCCCTACTCTGTGCAGAAACACGCGCATGCGCGTCTCCGTATATGTAGTTATATTAGAAGCAGCGTCTCCAGCAGCTCAACGGGGAATTAGCTCAGATGGTAGAGCGCTCGCTTAGCATGCGAGAGGTAGCGGGATCGATGCCCGCATTCTCCAAATTGGTTTTTTTGGGGGGTTTTGTTTTTTGTTTTTTAACTCGCGCATAAATTATTTTAGGTTATACACGTACGATTATTTACAAAGGAAGTGTAATTTTTAAGTGAAAAACATTTCTTTAGAACTGCATGGACAATCGCAAAAATCCTACCCTGCATAGACTAATAAATAGCACCATGACATACAGGACTTCACTAAATAATTGTACTTTTCCTTACTTATTGTGATAACATACATAAATGAATATAGCTGATTCGCAACAGGTGCGAAGTGGATCCTTTTACAGTAGTGCCCGAGCACTGAAACGTGTGCACTGCAGACCACTTATGGCAAGCTTAAAGTAGTGATGTGTGAACCACCAAATTAACAGGGCGAGGAGAGCAGAGAAGGACCGAGAAAGAGTCTGGCTTGGCTCAAAGAACCCATGCACCAGCTAAGTCAAGATAATAATTGGCATGTAAATTATGCAGCAAACATGTAAAATATGATATAGTGCCTTCAAAAGTAGTTTTACTTTAACACATGGACGCGTCGGATCTTTTACATCAAATTAGAATACTGCATTAAGCGATATTTACTGAAAGTGATATTTTTTAAATATGACTTTCGAAACATTCCTAAACTCCCTTACCCTGAGACAATACCATTACTGAACTGAAAGGGAAGTCATTGGGTCGAAGCCCACCAGACAGCTCAGCTATCTAGTTCAAAGACATATTGGGGACGTGCTGAAAGCTTACCTACGAGCCTGAGGTGAGTACTGCTATTCACTAGGGCATGTCGGGTTTTGGGTAAAATGGTCATGTCAGTATGCACTGCATTGCTACCCTATAGTACACGCTTTTATGACCACTTTCCTGCGACAAGCCACTGCACAAACTGTGGAGCATGACTTCACCCTCAACTTTGCAGTGTGGCAGGAAGGAAGGGAATCCCTTCAAAGGGAGCCGTTTCCAATGGCGTTTCCTTCCTTCTTTGGCACTGTAGATGTGAGCGCCCACGTCTCTAACAAACTGACAGGCCCGTGTCTTTCCAGCCCGGCCCAGCGAGGAGCAGAGAAGAGGGTCGCCCTTGCTCCCTGCAGCCCAGCAGCAGGCAGATCGAGGACCCAGCTAGGAGGACCCTCACCAGGCAGCAGCAGCATACGATTCACAGCAGGGCTCTCCTTCCATTGGGTGCCAGACAGGACACACGTGACTCCTGCTACAAAATAATACTGGACATTTGTTAATATTTTAAGATTATGCAATGGCCCAGATATGATGCTTAAATAGGCAATTCCTCTGTATTCATGTTTAACATGGCTTTTTAAAAAATGTTATCAGTCAAGAATAGTCAGCACAGCTGGAGGACACATTTTAAAGTGCTTTCTTCTTTTATTTGCTGTTTTAAGTATGTAATGGTAAGGGGGAAAATACCCACTTTTACTGATTTTCCTAATTTTCATAATGGCTGGGACACTGGTCAGGCCAGTGAAAAACTGGTCAGGTGCAAACCTAATACATGTGGGCCTGAACCTTCCAGCGTACACACGGATTCCTCCAGATTAGATGAGGCCAGGGCTTTGAGGGGCTTTGAAATGGGCCGATAGCGGGCCCTATATTCTTGTCCCCTGGAGGTGACTGCAACTCGATAGGAGGGCCAGCCTTTCCCCCAAAATGGAGATGAGAAGTGGGGGATAAAGGGAAAAACGGGGAAAATTAGAGACATAGGCAAGGGAGCACAAACATTTATAGAGGGGTCAGAAGATAATAGGCAGTGTGGTGAGATGAGAGAATGGCTCATGTGGTGAGATCAGGAGCTGTGGACTTGAGGATGAAAGCAGTGTGAGATTCTCATTGCGCCTGCCAGTGGGTCACCAAGGTGTCCAGATACTATGTACATCCAATCCTTGACCTCTCAGCCGAGTGTACAGAGCAATAGTTCCACGTGTGCCAGGTTTAATTGTGATTAAGGCTCCCAGTTTTCCCTTTTTTACTGATTTTTACAAATAAATTCCGACAGAAAACCAATTATTTTCTGGTCTGTACTTATTTTTAAATACAGATAAATAAAGAAAATAAGTTTTCTATAGGATGATACTCACTACTGTCAGCCATGCGTGCCAGGTCAATAGCTGTGAAGATTGACAGGCAGGGAAGCTAAAAAAATGAAAAAGATTTTTGATGAAGCTGAAACAAAATGCAGCAATTCAGCTGTCTAAGCTGATCTGCAATACAAATGGTTTCAAATGACTGTACGGTACTGCAAACAGCTAAAATCCACTGGACATTAACATTTGAGAAAACATTTGTCTGTTAAATAAAAGTGGAAATACACACATTACAGCCTCATTTTTTTACACTAAGCACAACATAAATATGGATAAATAAAGATAAAAATTAACAAATGTTAAATATGGATAAACACAGATGGAAATGTAAAAAAACATAAATACCATAAAACCCGGATCCCTAATTATGATTCTGTAGGTAAGCATGTGAAGGAGATATGCAACTGATGAAATATTGATTAAAGGAAAAGAAAATGCTGTTTACAGGTGAGGAGAGGCAGCAAACTTGTACATGTTTGTGGGCAGGGCCGGACTGGCCGTAGCGGGCACCGGGCGTTTCCCCGTTGGGCCGGAAGGGTGGGGGCCAGTTTGGACCGGTGGGGGCCGTTTTTGTTACTGGGGCCGGTTTTGCAGCAGTGCTGCAAAATCGGACCCCTGTAACAAATGCGCAGCAGCAGTGTTCCAGCTAGCCACCCCCCTCCCCCTGGGGCCGATCAGACGTAATTGCCACGGCTGGTTTGCAATCCCAGTCCAGCCCTGTTTGTGGTTGTGAGAGGTGTGGGTGAAGAGGAGGTGAAGCAAGGATGCAGAAGGACAGGGTAAAAAGACAGCCACAAGGATGGGGATAATGTGAGAAATGGAGGATATCAGAAAGGAGAAAACTCCTGTAAGCTTCTAACAGGGTGAAGGTGAAAATGGGATTGTCTGAAATACTCCACAGGCCATTACCCCTGCAAGACATTAATAGTGTCTAATTAACAATCTCATATTTTCAGAATTCAAGCATTTTCAATTTTAATTATTCATAATAAGCTCCTTGTAGTTACTCATTTATCTGATACTGCTAACAAGCATTGGTGAAGCCAATAGGTAAGGCTTGGTTTAGTAGCATGTTCGCTGTTGTGTGCTATGTCTGGATGAAGTAACAGAAATCATGCAGCAAGGCACCCAAATATTGCTCACAGGCATGCTGTGTGAGGCACTGGAATTCACTAAAACAGACCAATGGTTAAAGATGACTGACCCAAAGTCCCTGGATGAATGCATGTAAGTATTTTTAGTATGAAAGTTTTGGAAAAATGAGGCTGGCGGGATAGCAAACGCTGTCTCTAGACAAGACAAAAAAAAAATAGTTCCATTTCAGGCATGGGATACAGAAGAGGAAACCTCACCGGTCTGCAGCATTTGAACTCAGTCACATGCCCTGACAAATGCAATAACCTGTTGAAAGCTAAAAATGCATAGACACGCCTCCTTATGTAATATCAGAAATGTGCCATTCCTAAATACAAAGAGGCTAAGATGGATTGTAAAGGCTGGTCATGGATAGCAGTAGCATTGGCCTCCTGTTCCAGAGAGTCTACCGGAGGAGAGGCGAACTGAGTATGCAAGAACTTGCCCCCTGTGCTTGCCGATACGACTTCAGTGGGGGTACACATGGCCAATGGCATGGACAGGACTGGTGGTGATGGTTATTTGTAGGTTTTATCTTGGAATATTGTGGGATTGGTCGCTAAAACGGAGGATGAGGATTGGCTGAAGTTCATAGAGCAATATGTTGTATGTTGTTTCCAGGAAACGGAGGCCCCTGAGGGTATTGGTGTAAATGGGTTCCTAGCCTCAAGGAGCGCCAATACTTTCCTCTTGAAACCACTCATCCTTAAGTAAAAGAGAACCTGTCACAGAGCCTACTCCGGCGCCGCCC
This sequence comes from Calotriton arnoldi, assembly GCA_963921515.1. Lineage (NCBI taxonomy): Eukaryota > Metazoa > Chordata > Amphibia > Caudata > Salamandridae > Calotriton > Calotriton arnoldi. Next base: position 1,926,590 of record CAWUFW010000478.1, on the reverse strand, counting down.
CAAAGATTTGGAACTCTCTTCCTCCAGAAGTACGCAGAATCTCGTCAACGACGGCGTTCAAATTGGAAGCTAAAAGATTCTTAATGAATAAATTCTTACCCTGATTGGGCAGGGCTCACCTACTCAAAGGCATTATTCCTACTTCCATTGTACCATCATCTGTTACTGCTCCTCTTTTCCATGCACAACGCTCCCCTCTGGGCCCGCGCAAACTTGTTTATTGTTTGACCCTCCATGGTGCAACTGTACCTGAATTTGTAACAATTCCTGCTTGTTTTTTTGTTTTTTTACTACTACTTGTTGTTGACTTTGCATTTATGTCCTTCCTTCCATCCTAATGTAAAGCACTCTGATATCCCCCTGGATCTTGTTCGCGCTATATAAAACTTTATAAATAAATAAATAGATTTTAGCACTCAGGCTTTTTGCCCCAGGAAGGAGTGCCCTGTGGGAGGGCTGATGTGTGGGTCTCTTGCAAATTGAAATGTAGGTTAGAGCAACTGGGTATCTGTCATCCAATGTGCAACATGTCAGGGTTTGGTTCTTGGGCCCCGAATGTGGTGCCGTTGACGTCCTGAATGTATAAATCCCACCGGGGTGGTCCCCAGAAGTCCAGGAAATCTGGGGGAATTTTGTTTCTTAGATCGGTAACCTCAGGGAGGACGTGGCTAACTGTAAACTGATTGAGGGTGTAAAGGGGAGAAGTACTTGCTATTGATTTGTGGAGATTTAAACACACAACCATCCGTTGCTATCAACAATAGCAAGGTTCTAATGGAAGATCGTTGCCTAGGAATCCCGGAATCAGCCATGTGCTGTTTTAAATCCACCAAAAGGGTGATGCATTCTCTGACTTTCTTATTAGCTACCAGCTGCGCTTTGTCAATGGTCGCAACCCCTCTGACAGTACTACTATGGCAACTTTCAACAATGGGAGAAGCCAGTCATTAATTGACTATATTATAGTCTATATGGAGGGGTAGGAATGTGTGTATGACATGACAGTTGTCAGGAGAGTAGAGAGCGATCACGACCCAGCGACACTTCGTCTGAAGCTGTGCGAGAGGTGGTGTGCCACTGGAAAAAACTCAAGGGAGGGGATATATGAGCATTTGATCACCGAAAGTAAAAGCAGGAGGAGAATAAGGTGGAGCAGTGAGAAGTACCTATCTGAACTCCCCCTACTAGAATGCATAATGGTCAAGTATGGAGCTATAATTCTGAACCCCCTGTTGGATGATGGGGAAATATTAGCAGCCTATGACGGGGTGGTAATTGAATTGAAGCCTCTATGGTCTAAGTCCACTGCTCCCAAAACTGACAGCTCTAACCGAGGGAGACAGTGTGTAGGGGCCATCTTGTATGACGAAGATTGCTCTAGAATGAAGAGAGCTGTTTCATTTGCCCCTAGCACGGCGACACCTTTAGCCCCCAGAACAAATAATTATTTAGAGAGTGCAGGGGCGAATATAACCGCCTTATAAAATGTAAGAAATTATTACATCCACTGGCACTATGGGCAGAACTGAGGGACGCCTTGCACAGCAAAAATAACAAAAGATTCTGGGAACTGGTAACGTGGGTGGAGAAGGGGGCAGTATATAAAACTTTATAAATAAATAAATAAATACATATAGTTGAAACCCATATTAGCCCACCTACGTGGATCAGTCACTTTAGTACCCCATACAGAGTCAACCCCACAGGCTCGTATAACGTCAATCTGGAGTGAAAGGATCTTGGTACGGGGTCATGTGCAATTGACATCCTAGTGCCAGAGGTGGAAAGAGCATTGAGCGCTAAGAAGAAACACAAGGCCCCAGGCCCAGACCATGTGTCCAAAGATATTTACCGTGAGGAGCCCCACCTGTGGGCCAACGTTCTTGCTAGAGTGTTTAATTCAGCGCTCTCAGGCAATGCTGTACCCCAATCATAGCGCTCCGCCATTATAGTACTAATCTACAAGAAGGGTGATCAGGGCAGTCCCTTGAATTATCATCCAATCTCTCTCCTGGATGGGGCCGGTAAAGTCTTGTGGAAAGTTCTGCTCAGCCGCCTCCATGGTTGGGTGGAATCCCACATAACATCATGGAAGAAGTGCAGGACGCATTCCAGGCGTGAATAGGGACCATCAACCAGGTTCTCCGACTGTATATGATCTCATATAAATTCACATTTGTCAAAAAGTCATCACTCTATTTAATATTTGTTGACCTCAAAGCAACGTTTGATTTAGTTGACAGAGAGAAGCTATGAAAATCCTTGGTCAAGTTAGGAGTTGTTACCACCCTGGTAATAGCAATAAAGGCTCTTCACACAATGAACACGGCTAGAGTTAGGTATGGCCTGGGTGGGGAGTGTACTGTACCTTTTCTGGTAAAAAAAAGGGCATCCGCCAAGGGTGCATGCTGGCGCCCTTACTTTTCAGCCTTTTCCTAAATGATGTAGCGGACTACCTGGCAGACATTCCTACCATAGCCGATAGGAGGGTGCCGATATTATAATATGCGGATGACGCACTGTTGACGGCACAATCAGAAAATGCCACCCATCGGCTGCTAAAGCGCTTTGAGGAATACAGCAATAAGAAATCCCTGAACATTAAAGGCAGTAAAACAAAGAGCATGGTATTGAGGCTATCCACCAGCAGTTCGTTTACCTGGGGATCCGATTCTCAGAGAATCTACAGTGAGGTAGTCACATACTGAAGGCAACTATAGTCCCGAAACAATTGGCAGGGTCAGTACTGAAGTTTAGCCAAAAGGCTGGTGCAAGAAACATTAGTGTTATCCTGCAAATATATAATCAAAGGGCAGTGGTGGCCGCACTCTATGGGGCAGAGTTATAGGGGCACGTGAATGTACGTTCTCTCCAAGTAGCTGAAAATAACTTCCTAAGGGCACTGCTTGGGCTGGGCACTCCCTCACTGGCGCTCTATGCAGAGCTCAATTCTACCCCTATTTCAGAAGTAGTAGCCCTTAGGCCAGTCCTTTATTGGGTTAGGCTGGTTAGAAATCCTAAGGCAGTAACATGCTTGAAAACCCTCGAAGAAGTCACCTCCAGGGGTGTGGGTTGGGGGAATACATGGTCGTCTCATGCACAGAATATTCTGTCTGAACCGCAGTTGGAATCTCCGTGGGCAGATCCCAGCAGAGTTATGCAGGACCCAGCAGAGTGGATTAAAGATCAGTACGTTGAACAGGTGCAGACAAGGAGACGCTAGGCGCTAAGGCCACATATTATTATGTGCAATTATTTCAGTAACATCTATGGTTTGCCCTGTACTGGGTATTTGGATGTTATATATCCCGAACTCAAGCGAACACTGTATGTAAGATACAGGCTGCGTATTTTGCCAACGAGGGATTACTTAATTTGTATCCATAGGCTCGCTACTGGTTCTGACCATTGTGACTGTAGTTTGGGAGGGTTAGACAACGTAACCCATTTTCTTTTGCTCTGTGCAAATTATGACTCTGCACAGTGGCGATGGCTCCTTCCTCTTTTCAAAATTCATGGGGTTAGATGCCTCAAATCGGCATTGGCATGCTGTATCGGGCCGGATGACATGTATGTTGTTAATTCCGTGGTGACATTTCTGTGGGTTGCATGCCCCCGTTTATGAGAGTGGCCCACTTCGTTAGGCATTAGCTCATGCAGAGATCCTGCGGGAAATTAAGCATGCTTCATAATGCACTGAGCAGCTATTGCTGTCCAAATCATATGCCCTCCCTATGTTTTCTTGTATTCTGCCCTGAAACAGTTGGCAAATTAACTGATTATTTTTATTGGATAGGAGTTTGGGTGCTTTAACGGTAATATACCACTAGACTGATGGTACTGTTTATGCGTTCACTCACGTTAATCAATCGTTTTTACTGTTATTGAACTTAGCTCTCAAATGGTTTTAAGCATATGGTACTGCACATATTTTTTAGGAAGTATGATTCCGACTTGACCATATGTTTTAACATTTTTATGCATTTGTATTTTTTTTTACATCTGATGAATTTGCTGATTGTATAGTATATGTATGTGTTCCTTGCACTTGCACTTTTTATACATTATGAATGGTTTTCATCAGAATGGTATGGAATATAGTGCCTAGACGGTTATCAGATTAATTGTTTCTTCCTGATGGTATGAAATACTTATAGTGCCTAGATTTGCATCAGATTAATTGTAACCCTGGGCGTAGTGGGCGTAGCGGGGCTACGCAGATGTCCACGGAGTTGCAAACAAACTCTGTGGAACTCCGCTCCGCCACCCGCCTCCACCCCCCCTAAATTATCAAGTAATTCTGCATTACGTAATAGTACATTAAAACCACTAACCTGGCATGCGGCATTTCTTGCGAGAAATGCGCATGCGCGGGCGCGCGCGCATGCGCAGTTTTCTCAAGGATTACCGATACTGCGAGGAAGAGGAGGAGGGCAGCCCGGGGATGCTGCATGCCAGGTAAGTGGTTTTAATTTACTATTACGTAATGTAGATTTACTTGATAATATAGGGGAGGTGGAGGCGGGGGCTGGCCAACTCCAGCTCTGCTGCGGAGTGTGCGGAGATTTGCCTTCTCCGAGTTCTCCACGGAACGCGGAGGAGGCAAATCTACGCACACTCCGCGGGCTGAGCGGAGGTCTCCGCCCAGGGTTAATTAATTGTTCCTTCCTGAAAAGTATGGAATACAGTGCCTGGATGTTTGTTATTGTGCTGCTCTGTTGATTGCACTTTATGTGTTTTAAAGAAGTAAGGGGCACATGCATCAAGGTAGCTTTTGCGATTCCTTAATTGCGATTATTAAGGAATCGCAATTAAGGAATCGCAAAAGCCTATGCATGTAGGAATCGCTATAAAAATAGCGATTCCTAAACATTCCTTAATTGCGACTCGCAAATTGCGAGTCGCAATTAAGGAATGCCGTCCCACTCATTCCTATGGGCCTACAGGCCCATAGGAATGAATTGGAGATTGCATGCGCAATTTGCGAGTACCAGTAGGTACTCGCAAATTGCTCATGCATTTCAGGTGCAAGGGTGTCAAAATGACACCCTGTTGCACCCCTGAAATTGTGATGTGCACCCATTTTGCGCACACACATGCCCCAAGGGCATGTGTGTGTGTAACCTAAAACTTAAAAAAATGCATTTTAGTGCATTTTTCAAAGTTTTTGCAAATTACAGACAAGTTTGATTTGTCTGTAATTTGCGGTCCCAAATAGCGAAATCGCTATTTGAAAGTGCTTCTAGCATTGCATTTAAGGAATCGCAAATTGCGATTCCTTAATGCAATCGTAATTTAGGAATTCGCAAATAATTGCGAATTCTTAAATTGCGCATAGGAAACACGTTCATGCATCTCCAAAGGCCAATTTGCGATCGCAAACGGCCGATTTTTGCGAATCGCACCGTTTGCGATCGCAAAAGCCTTTGATGCATGTGCCCCTAAGATTTCTGTATTTAATTGTTTTTAAATCATAATTTTAATTATTGTAAGGCTGACAGCTGAAACGATAAATAAATAAACTTGAATACAACATCAGGCCACAACAGGCTTCCCCAGCCTAAGCCCACATGCCTGGCAGGGAGCGGGCTCGGTGAGCCTGGCATCAAGTGACACTTCGCTAATCATCCTATTTAATAATACATTTACAGGATTTAATGATCTTCTTACCTATAGCTGTCTCCTCCTCTCCGCTCACAGAAATGGGCAGGTCAGAGCTCTGATTAAACTTTCAGGATTAGCTGCTCATTCAGAAAAAAGTATCGGAAGTCTTTCTACAAAACAAAACAAAAAAAAATCTTGGTAACCTTGTTCCCAACACTTCCTCCGCACTTTAGTCTTTATTTGCCTGCCAATATGAAGATATTGCCTCAGAAGAAGCAAGTTCAACCAGCTTAGTGTCAAAGAGGAATGGTTGCCCAGGAAATGGACAGGGGATAAAAAATAAAGATGGGTCAAAAAAGGGAATTACTAGCTGCATCAGAAATCTCTGTGTCAAAAAAAAAAAACGTTATTGTTACTTCAGAATATGGAAGCACTCTTTTCAATTTGCGTTTGTTTAGTCCAAACCAATAAAAATCTGAACCATCCTGGACTTGGAATAAGAATCTCGTGAATACTGAACAATGTCTGAAACATAGTCTGATTGAACACTGAGGGGCATATTTACAAGCACCTTGCGCCACTTTTGCGCCGCCGTTGCGTCACGCACGTGACGCAGCGGCGACGCAAACCATGCGCCGCGTTGCGCTATATTTACAATGTGACGCATCTAGGGAGATGCGTCATGTAGTAAACCCCTGCGCCACATGAAACCTGCGTCCAGGTTTCATGTGGGCGTACCGGCGCAGGGGGGCGTTCGGCGCAGGAACGCTCGAAGAGTGACGCAGTGAAATCTACAAGATTTCACGCAGTCACTTTTTCCGAGCGCTGGTGCGCAAATCCTTACGCCTGCTTCAAGCAGGCGTAAGGATTGACGCACCATGTTAGGGATAGGGAAGGTTGGAACAGTGCTGGAGTTGCGTCGCGCTTGCGACACAACTTCAGCACTGCGCCAACCTTCCGCCGGCAGATGCGTCACGCATCTGCTTATCCTGGCGCCACGATGCGCCGCATTGTAAATGCGGGGCATCGGACGTGGCGCAAGGGTAAACTTGCGTGACGCATTTTCCCTGGCGCATCCCTGCTGATATGCAAGGATGCGCCAGGGAACGTAAATATGCCCCTTGGGTTTTAAGTATTGGGTAGTTTGATCATACCTATTGGTTGATAAGTATTGTGGTTTTAGTTCCGAAATCTGTTTTCTTTATTATCAGCATTTTGCTGCTTTGGAAAATACATAACAAGAAAGTAATACATAGTACAATCCTTCTGTCTTCTTGCCATAAAATCAGCAGGCATCATCAAAGGTAATTTTATTTTAGACTGGCGGACTGTGAAAATTCCTGAAGCGTTGAGGTTGTTTAGTGAATAATCGAGGTACGCTGGTGCCCTCTTGTGGCTAATGCCTATAAAGACTACTTTGGTCCTGAATTTTATTATCCTTTTCTAAGACTGATAAAGAACTCGTGAAGGAACTATTATCCAGAGGGGCTATAAGTATTTTGACATACATTTGTTTTATATTTAAGCCATTTGTAGTTAAACGAGGCAAGAAATTATTATCCCACCAAAGACAATTTTTGTTCATTTTGCCTATATTGTCTTTCTTTAATTTTTTGGTTAACAGATAGCACAATTCCCTCGTTATAAACTTGGGGAATGACCAGGGCCACTGGAAGTACGCGATTGTGTGGCCGTGGATATTTTTCCATAATTATAGATTTGCTGTATTTGCCACATAATACATTATCTGCTGCATAATCTGCAGATATTAACAACAAAAACATTTTATTCCTAGTTCAAACGGTTCAAAAGGTACTAAAAATGCAGTAGCACGTGTTACTGTGCAGTGGAAGGCCTTTTGCAAAGGCTGACTGGTCATCTTTCTGTTGCTTATTGCTATATAAGGGTATTAAACTGGTACTAATGAGGTGGACCCAATGCCCAGACAGTCTTAACAAGTGTAAAAAGTACAAAATAATGAAGTAATACTATTAAAAAATGTGAGGTATAATGGCGCATAATTTGCCTTTTCTTGCTGCATAGTTTACTCAACCCTGCCACATAATTTGGCCCTCTCCTGATGCATAATTCCAGTGGCCCTGGGAATGACTTAGGGTTCAGTGGACAGGATGAGGTGTCACAAACGTGATGGAGTACCCTGTCCTCCAAACCCTTGGTCCACCCGTTCTGTTCTGAGAGTCAGACAGACCGTCAGTTTTGTAATGGCAGAGCCCACACTGACTGTGCTGTTGGAAAACATACTCTGACGGCCTGATTGAGTTTGGGCCGTCAGAGGAAGGTCATCAAAATGCCCACCCTATTTAGAGCAGACAGTGTGATGTCCTTTTTAGGTCGAGCCTCGAGTAGCGCGCAAGCGCTGCTAGGCGAGACTTTATGTTAGGGGCATTTCAAAGCTGACCAGACGCTCGTGCGTCATGGCCTTTTCCCTGCGGTTACGAGCGCGGCCGACATCTGTTTCCCATTATCGTGCCCAGACGCGGGCGCGATAATTGGAAAACATGCCGGCCATGCGGGAAAAGGCCATGACGCACGAGCGTCTGGTCAGCTTTCAAAGCCCCCGCTCCTCTTTTACTAGCGCAGAGTGATGCATTTTCTACAACGTGCTTGTTAATGCTTGTTCTTACACGCTATCTCCCGGGAATTTGTGCAATCGGCGAGGGCGGGAGCGGTGACGGGGCCTGTGCTCATGCTGGGGCGGGAAGAGCGGCCCCTCCCTGGCCGGGACAGGCCAGTTCCTTAAATCCGCCGGGCCCTCCTTCTGCGAGCAGAAACCGGAGCCTGCCAGTGTCTAGGAGCAACGCCAGCGTGAAGCGGAGCACCCCCCACCAGAGACGGTAAGAGTGCGGCGCCGGGAGATCCACACCCGAAGGACACCCCTGTCTCACGGACTCTCGTTTCGTTTTATAGGTCTAATTTAGAATTTGACTGATGTGGAACATCCGCCTAAAAGTAACAGATGCCCCATCCACACTGTTTACAGTGCATTGACGCATGCGCACTGTCGAAGAGGGCAGACCGAACTCCAGGCACTTACCGGTCAAACATGAAGTCTTGTGGCCTGCCCTGCCAGAAGCAATGTTATCCCCCGTTGGGCCATACCGTTGGGCCATGGTGGGTGTGGGGAGGGTGGTAGTATGTAGGGGCCTTGCTGGGGACTAGGTGATTTTGTGCCATTGGGCCATTCTCACCTAAGTTCACCTCGAGCAGCAGGGGCAGTGTGCTTTTCTTTACCCATCCCCTGCCAGTCCATCGCCCTGAGGCTATTGTCAGCTGGGGAGGGGGCGAGTAAGAGAAGTGGCCTCTCTAGGGTATTGTCACATTGGCCACCGTGTCTTTTGGGACGTGTTGAGAAGGGGGTTGCAAAGAATTTGATGTGGCGTTGTGGTTAGAGCTGCCTACGTTGGAACTAGGTTTGAGTCCCAGCGTCGGCTCAACATCCTGCGATTCTGAGCAAATCACTTAATCTCCCTACCTAAAATAGAAATTAATTATGCAATGTAAGTGGTGCTCATGTACATTGCTCCAATGCCTTAGGGCCGAGTTCACACTTTATAAAACTACAAAAACATAATGAACTAAAAATACCCGGACTGATTCCATTGAGACTAGCAGATGGTGATTCATGAAAAGGACGATCTTTGAATGTGGGCCACTTTTTGGGAGTGACCGGGCCCAATTGTGATCCCAATCCGACCCTGGAAACGGACTCTGGGATTATTCACTATGGGGCATCCAGTCGTCAAAAACCATTGTGGAGCCTCCAGACGGCAGATCGCCATCCGCTCTGGTAGGACCCCATTTCCCCGCAGTCCCCAGGCATTCTCTTTTAAATGCCTCCGCCCCAAGGAGTCCTCCTCTCTCTACCCACATCCCCCAGCAAGACAAAGAATAGCGTTGCTCAGGCTCTGTATGTGATAGCCCATCAGGCGTGCAACGTCCATTGGGCTCAAAGGGCTTCAGCCCGCCCCTCCCCCCCTCCCCTCCCCGTCCTGTTTGTCAGCCCGGGCTGACACAGCCTCTCCCGAGTACTTCAAAGGTCTTTCAAAGACCATTTAGGTGTTAACAAGGCTTTGTTGTTTATTCACCCCTTCATCTACACTCTGCCTATAGCTGGAAGAATTACTCCCCCCTGAAATTTGGCTCTAGTTGCGCCTCTGTAGCCCATGTGGGGAGCGGCGTAACGCATAATGATATGGGGGTTGCAGAATGAGGGGCCCATATCCCACAGATATTCATTGGCCTTCGGCTGAGAGGGGGCCCTGGTGCGCCGCAGGGGCCTGTGTTGTGCCCCTTTTGTGAGTCTGCCTGGGCTTACGTAAGTGGCAGCGTCCTGCTCCGGTATAGAGCTAGATACCGTGAGCCAAGAGGCCTCTTTCTGTTACAGTCGGAGCTGCCGTTCCGCTAACACCGTTCTTGGTGCCAGTGCCCTCGCACCCCGCTGTGTGCCCCAACAGCTAAAAGGCCCCCAAGGAAGGCATTACCAGGCAGAGAATTATGACTCGGGACCTCCTGCAAGAGCACACTACAGACAACGCTGTCCTTGGCTCCGGTCGGATCCGCACCTCATGAAATTTCATTTCGTATTTTTGTTTGCCCATGGGCATTTCTCACACTTTACATAGTTGTGTCTGGAACACTTACACGTAATGCATTTTTTTCTTTTTCCTATAATCAAATATTGTTCTTCCTGGGGTTAAAAACATAGTTGTACTCTAATGATTTTTCGAACTCGTGACCCATCTTGTTGCTCGGATTTTTATTCAAAGTCCTTGAAACTATTGTTTTTTCTCACCTCTCTTCTTTTCACATAGTTAATAGTCTTTCCTCTTTTGTTCACTATGGCTTGCTGGCAGGTTAATCTAATGCTTTCTGGGGCGAATTCTTTGTTGTGTGCCCTGCCTAATAAACAGTAGGCATTCTGTCCTTATACTTCTAGAATCTTCTGCTGCTATTTACTCCGCTGATTATTCTATTATTTATTCTCTCTTGATTTAGGATGTTACTAGTGCGGCTGTTGCCTAATTTCGTTCTTCTCCATTACCGCTCTCGCTGCTGACACACTGAGTCATCCCTTGGCATTATCTTGGTGCAGAGCTGTTCATCTTTGAATAAAAAACAAGCATTGGCATAGTCAATAGGTCTCGCTTTTGGGACCTTATAAGTGTTTAGCCATGCAACAGTTGCATAACTAAATACTTATAAGGTCCCAAAAGCGAGACCAATTGGCTATGCCAATGCTTGTTTTCTATATGTCCCCACCAGTGAAAACCTACTGGTAACGAACAGAAAAAAATAATAATGAACCCTAGACCCTAAGAAACTAGCTTTGGAGTCTGTTTAAAAAAAATAAAAAACGTTTGATGCATGACCACCTAAAACATGACAGTTGCACAACAAACTTTCTGTGCTTTCACAGTAGCAGCTCTGGCAGTGGCTCCTGTGGATGAACAGAGATCAGCGCTGAGTCAGCAGTCATCTCTAAATATGGTGGTCCTCTGCCCATTAGGGTGATTAATGTAATGTCCTACGCCATCCTGATGGACAGAGGTAATACCGCCATACTCAAAATCAGGACCTTGGTTTCGACTTTACATGCTTTGTTTTTTAGCTATATTATTCTTTGATGTGTTGCCTTTTTTGTTATAACTTCTTTTGTTGTTTTCTCATAAAAAGATAAATCATTATAACAAATGACAGTTGCCAGGATAGTCACATTCAATTCCCATTTACTTACCTCGTCCTCTCAATCATGCAATCTACAATCTATAATGGGTCAAAAACCCCTTTCTTATACCTACGTTAGGTATACAGTTATAGATGCCTTGCAGAGTCATTAGTACATATCATTATAATTAGCACATATCATTAAGATTCATGTATACGACAGAAGAATCTAAGTCTCAGGGTCTGATATTTAATATACAGAGGATGTAATAGTTTATATACCACTCTGCTTTTATTAAAATTTGCAATCTCATTTTTAAATCTGCTTGTAGCCCTTTAAGGCCTTATCATTCTTAAACATTTACACATATTTTAAATGCACTGCCAATTTGCTATCGTGTGTTGAGCATTGCACATTTTGCTCAATTGTCCTAGTAAGCATAGCCTCGTTCTGAAGTTGGCACCACAAAGTGAGAACTGCAGAAATTAGTAAAGTCAACATTTTACTCGGGAAAGTTGTATCTAACTCTCAAGGTCTTCTCGCACTCTTCCCACAAAAAGATCTTGGCACCTGCTCCCCAGCGCCTATCTGCACTTTCTGCTCATCGTGTGTTCTTTCTCCCATTTGTCTGCATTGCATAAAAGTGTACATATGTAGCTGAAAATTGTACCGACCCTAGCATTGCATACTCCAACTGACCAAGGGGTGAAGCTCTGGTCTGATGATCTGGCATTTTGCCTTTGCTTATTGTAGTGCTTAGTGGCTATTCTTGCATTAAACTTGTTAGACTTCATTGAGCTACCCCGAGTGTCTGTTTCCTTTAACACATACATTCAAATAGTTTTATTCTCACAGTGCATCCTCCCTCCCATTCTCCTGGTGATTGCCTTTGGTAAATCCTGTATCAGGTTCTGAACAAGCCTTGGCAGGTTTCCACTGTTCCATGCTAGGATTTTTGTGAACTTTGCTTTGGATTCCATTCCACCTTGTAGCCAAGACAGCCTCTACTGCTAGGAAGATGCATCTTCCCTTATCACCTGTGCTGACACGTAATGCTAATAAACACATTTATGTGGAGGTGGCTTAAGTGGAAGGCTCATGGAGCCCTTTTATATTTAATCTTCTTCAATTCCATTGTTATACAATGAATACCTGGGCAGTCTAAAGCATATAGGAAAAGGTAGTCTGACAGAGCCTTCAGATATCCCTATATGTATTGTATTTAATATCGAATGGTTGATTTTTGTACAGCTTAACTTAAAGCAGGCATTGTGGGGAATTTTCCCCATATAAGTTGGCCTGACGCAATTCCCTATAAGTTGGCCTGGTGCCATTTCCTAGCAATCATTCCAATTTTCAGACAACTTTCCACTTTCGCTCCAGTTTTCAACAAAGGTGTATTACTGATTGCAGTAATAGCTCAGAATGTCCTAGAAATCGGTCTTCCACCGGTGCTACAGATCAGCATAAGTGGTGTACTATTGGGTGATGTATTGTTGCCTTTAAACCCTAACACATCCTAAGAGTAAGGCTTGACCTCAGCCCAAACTTAAAAGCATTATTGCCTCACCTTGGGTACACCTTACGGGTGAGACCAGAACATTTTTGAGTAGGTTTGTGAGAACATGCAAAGTTCATGCACTTGGAACCTTGCAATTTTTTTTAAAACAATTGGGACCAATTCATAAAAGCATTTATAAGTACGGCTTGTCAAACTGCAGGAATACTCTCCTATGTACTCTTACATGCCTTTGTGAATCAACTCCCTATTAACAAAAGCGCAAAGAGCGCATAGTCTATTTTATTTGCATATTTCATTTGCATCTACATGGATTATCCATAAATATTCACGTTTTATACTTTTTGTGGCTCGCATCCAAATCCAGAAAAACGGTCACGCACGCACTCATCAGTAGCAGACTGGACTATGGCAGCGCTCTCTACAGGCGGAATCAACAAGAAACTACTTCGCAAACTCCAGACCGTCCAGAACACCGCAGCCAGACTGATCCTAGACATCCCCCGTCGCAACCACAACACCCAACACCTCCGCGATCTCCACTGGCTCCCCATCGAAAGAAGAATAACCTTCAAGCTCCACACTCATGCATACAAGGCCTTCCTCAACACCAGACCAGCATACCTGAACAACCGCCTCTCCTTCCACGCACCCAAGAGGCACCTCCGATCAGCTGACCTCTCTCTGGCCAACATTCCACGCATCTACAAGACCAGAACGGGAGGGAAGACTTTCTCCTACCTCACAGCCAAGGCCTGGAACGACCTCCCCCTCCACCTCCGGCAAGCCCCTACACTGCTCCAGTTCAGGAAGGACCTCAAGACCTGGCTCTTTGGATGACCCCAGCACTGAACGGAGATGCCCCCCTCACCTAGCGCCTTGAGACCCTTGCGGGTGAGTAGCTGCGCTTTACCAACCCCTAATTGATTGATTGATTTACTCTGAAGTCAGAGCATTGCTTTAAAGAGAGCCTTATCACTGCAGGGCTCAGCAATACTGCAAGTTAATAGAATAGATTTGGGGTTATGCTCTTTTCTTCCAACGAAAAATTGAACGCCTAGCTTTTTATTAGATATTACATTTTTTAATTATAATAAACTGTTCAAAATTTGTCTTCTGGCTATCCTTGAGAGTCAACACAAGGACTATGACCAAGTGTACAAGAGAATAAAATCATTTTGTAATTGGTTTGCTATAAACTCAGGGATAACCAGAAATTCTAGAAAAAAAGGTGATAAAACAAAACATATATACACAAAAAGGGGGGCCGAGGAGATTTGCGAAGACCAGCGAGGGCGAACTCCCCGATTCAAATAACTCAACATACAAAGAGCCGTCGGGTCTAACAAGAAGAAAGAACAAAAAGGGCTAGCTCAAAAGAAGGCGTCCCTTTAAAGGATGGTTTTCCTCACCCACCAGTGGTGGCATGCTTCATCATTGGGAATCCTCCTTGCACCATGAAGCCTAGTCATGGTGCGAGCTACAACCCCCTCGCTGCGAGGGAGGAGCTCAGGGATGTTTTTGTATGGGAGGGGGTGTTACTAAAACCCAATGTGAGCTGGCATGGTGTCGTGAGGGGTGCAGTGCAAGTGATAGAGTGGATTAAAATTAGCTATAAGGTTTACCACATGTACTTTATTCTGGCTACCTTGTGCTAGGATTAAAAACAGAAGGTACGATGGAAACGAGTAGATCCAATCGCACTGAATGCAGATCGACATGTTTCAGCAAGTGACCTTGAAAGTGTTCTGGCTTTCTTCAGGATCTTATGTTAGCTATTGCCGTGAAAGTGAAAACGGTGTGCAAAAGTAACCAAGCTAGACGTTGCGTCAGTATATTTAGTTTGATACAAAACCAGTGATCCATGGAAATCAAGATGATGGATTCACCGGTGTTACCTGTGAGGAAACATAAAAAAACATACTGAGCAGTTTATGGATTTATGAGAAAGTGAAACAAAGCAGCCCATATTGTCAATTCGGAATCACACAGTTTGTCCAGACACAATAATTCATACATATGTTATGAAAAAGGAAAAACTCCCAGAGCACCCCAGAGGAGTCCTTCTCATGAAGGGTGTTGTGCAGTTACTAGGGATTAATGTGACACCATAACAGGTTATCTAGGATAGGATGCACTCACCTGCAGTAGGCAGGCAAAGTGCTCCATCTGTCCTTAGCAAGATTGCCTAAGGTGCAAACGCATCTCCAACCTGTCTAATAAAGGTAGTGGCGATAGAAACAAATCTAGGATCATAATGATAGCAACAAGCATAAACAAGTGGAGACCAATCCAACTCTATATGTAGTAGAAAAAAATCAGAAATGAGTGTATCTATATGTCATGTACAATAAAGTTATATTGGAAGGCAAGAAAGTAGTGTGTAATAAATCTGTTGAAATGATTACAACATGTAAGAGAAACCATGTTGGTTTATGTCAGATAACAATGGAGGATTAGATCCAGTAAATGCCCCTTAAGTAGAAGGAGTCATATTCGAATACTACGCAAAGCACCCTCATTGCTGAATGCTCTGTCAGTGTGCATAGCTGCTCCGGTCATAATACGAGAAATCCTGTACAGGGGTTACTCTGAGTATAAATCCGTGTGGTAGTTATGAAAAACCACTGGACAACATGCGTGGAACTGACCTGCCAGCACTCAAAGTTAATGCAGTAAGCCACCATCCTCCGAATCCGTCAGGAGTCAGTCAGGTAGGCTCTGAGGTCGAGGCAAATTATCAATCTGGAAGCATATAGCATATCTCTTACATTAGCGCAAACAATGTGGTAGGCATTTTGAGAAAAAACACACCCAAAATGTCAAAGACCAGGCCGGGTCACAAAGCTGGAGAAACCTTAGGCATTACGCTCATATTGCGATCAGTCAAAACCAGACATGCAGTTCATGCCTCATTCCTTAATGCAAGCGATGCCAGAAGGCTGCTATTGAAAAGAAAACGGTAAATATCGGGGCACATAATAGTACAGGAGAGCAGGTGGGGGCTGGTGAAGCCCTGCGCATTGCAATCATTCTTTAATCAGTAAACCAAAAACAAATCATGCGGTTGCAGAAAATACGGCATTCTAATACCCAGTTGCGCGGGTGGGGACTGGTTTTACAGCAGTCAGGGCCGGTTTTGTTACTGGGGGACGGTTTTGCAGCGATGCTACAATATCAGCCCCCAGTAGCAAAAGCAGCAGTGCTGGGGACCGGTTTTGTTAAGCAGTAGTGTTTGACACTTGACCTCCCTCCCCCCCGGGGGGAGTGGGCCGGTCTGACAAAATTGCCAGGGCTGCTTTGGGTTCCCATTCCGGCCCTGCCTGCCCCATCAAGCAGGCCTCCTGCGTTCCAGTACCTAGGTCAGTTATCTGCACAATCAAGCAGAGACCCCCATGTCAGAACCCCGGTCGCTGCACCCACATGCGCAGTCAGGTTCTTGGCGCACATAGCCTTGGCTGCAGCGCACAGAGACCTTTCACTGCTGCACACAGAGGAAAAAAATTAGAGGTAAATTGGTCTTGCCCTCTGTTGCGTAACCCCCGGCACAGCTTCTTGAGCTCCACCTTGTGCAGTTCCAAATCCACATCCACTTCTGGTTGGATAACAGGCCACGTCACTTTACCAACATTACCCTTCGAGTGATCCTAAGTCATCACGTTCTCTTCTCCATCCTCTGTTCAGACAAAAATCTGGATATAATGTTTGAATTTGAACTTACTTTCACTCCACAAGTTAACGGAGCGGCCATAATCATAATGCAGCTCTGTTTACTCTGCAGAATCCTCCTACTACTTCACCACGACCAAGGGGGTGGAGCTGATGAGAACTATTGTCATGGCAAGGTTTGGCCACTGCAATATTATCAACACACATGTCTCTATAATACTCATCACCAGGTTGTACAGGTTTCAAAACAAGACAGTCAGACTGTGTCACACTAAGCATGACAATATCAAAACTGTCTACAAAGTTCTCAACATGCTCCCATTTTACTCAAGGATTTAGCTTAAGCTTCCCTGCAACATCCATAAAACGTACACCTGAAGAGCCTGGCACCGCACTATTCCCAAACTGCAAACCTACATTCAGAATCTGCAAGCTTCAGCAACCAACTGTAATTTAAAAGAGGAGGAAACATGGTGGCAAATCCCTACGATCCTGATTCACAACGAGTTTGCTGTGACTTACTCTTGTAGTACTCCTGAATCCCAGGAGTAAACTAGAAGTAAGCCTGGGACACTCCTGACTTACACTTGAAATTCAAGGGTGAGCCAGGAGCACTACAAGAGCATGTCACGTACCAGGCCCGGTTCTAGCGGGTGGGCCAAGCCCACCCAAACATGAGCCTGGCCCACCCAAACATGAAACTTGGCCCTCGCAGCAACGTCAAGAAGGCCAACAGAAAATGGCCACTGAAATTTAAAACGTTCCTCTAAACGTTATTTTTCTTCGTCTTCTAGGAGTTGCGTGATTGGGCCTGGGCTCTTTCTTACAGGCACCCCCAATCACGCATCTCCTTTTAGAAAGGTGGGCTGTGTCCCCGCCCACTCGTGCAGGTAGAATAGGGGCATGGCGAAGGGGACAAATCCTTTCTTTGGCACCGGGTAACCTTTGCGTGCTGCGTGGATATTTTCTTCTCTATTCAGCACTGGAGAAAAGGAGTTTGTTTTTCCTGATTCACCTTTCCTGACCCCTTCAGCTGCTTATCAAATCGGGCTGTGAGACAGAGTTCCAACGGAGCAGGTAAGAGAATTCCATTTTTTTTTTAAATCTGCAAAGGCCCAGCAAGATATATACTTCGTGTATGCTTCGAGAATGTGTGGCTATTTGTTCATATTTTTAAAATCTGTGAGGGCCCAGCAAGACACATACTTCGTGTATGTCGTGTATATTTCATTTAAATCGTTTGTATGGTTTTCATGACTGGCTCTGCCACGAATGCAAGACAACAGTAAAAATGTCCAAATAACTCTGGTGATTAATGATCCTGCTGGAGAGCAATCCTTTGTCTGTTGGTAGTTTTGAAATAAAGATAAACTGTAGTTTATGTGGATAGCTCAGTGGGTTACTGCCTTTGTTACAGAGATCCTTTTGTTACTTGCAGTTCAGAAGTTACAATCATAACAGGACAGTGACCTATGAACTGTCATCAAAGAGCTGCATACAAACCTGAATGGTATAATTAGAACTTCTATTTTTTGTGTGTTGCGATATAGTTAGAATTTCCCCAGTCTTTCATTATTCTAATGTTGCTATAAAGAGTTTGTTTGGACAGATATACATTTTAATCAGTAAAGCCACCACTGTGGTATGCTTTAAATCCTGTGTTTGTGCTTCTCCAGACCAAACCCTCTTAAAGCATACTGCCCACCAGTATGGATGATATGTGATTCCTTCACCTGGTAACCCTCATTGGCTTATGTGACATTCCCTATAGGTTGATTTTTATACATTCATTGTCTCTGCATAATGTGTGCATGATGTAAAGTACTGTGACACCCTACACTATGAGTAGCGCTATACAACAAATGAAATGCATATAAGAGAGGGGCTACGGAGAGATGAGGGGCACTGTTGGAGGGTGGCAGTGAGGGCATCCGAGGAGGAGGTCATGAGAGGGAGGGGCTTTGGAGAGATGAGGGGCACTGGTGGAGGGTGGTAGTGAGAGAGTCTGAGGAGGAGGTCATGAGGGGGAGAGGCTACGGTAAGATGAGGGGCACTGTTGGAGGGTGGTAGTGAGGGAATCTGAGGAGGAGGTCATGGGGGAGGGGCTATGGAGCGATGAGGGGCACTGTTGGAGGGTGGCAATGAGGGAATACGATGAGGTGGTCATGGGGAGGAGGGGGGGAGCTACAGAGAGATAAGGGGCACTGGTGGAGGGTGGTAGTGTGGGAGTCTGAGGAAGAGGTCATGAGGGGGAGAGGCTACGGAGAGATGAGGGGCACTGTTGGAGGGTGGTAGTGAGGGAATCCGAGGAGGAGGTCATGGGGGAGGGGCTATGGAGCGATGAGGGGCACTGTTGGAGGGTGGCAATGAGGGAATACGAGGAGGTGGTGTTAATACTGAGGGGCCCTCTTGTCTGTATATTTTAGCATTCGCGAAACCATCTTGTAATCTGGACGCCATTTTGTATTATAATCGAAACTGCTGCTTGGTTATTTTCGAGAAAACGGTCCTTGGTAAGTTTCGTTTCCCAAGGTTGAGCTTTTCTTTCTGTAATTGCAAGTGTCCTCGTTAGTGCATGCCTTTCTTGTTAGATGGAGTCCTTCTCCCACCTGTCTGGTATTGAGGATAGGCCAGATGACCTTGGGCAGTAGATAGCCTGTGCCCTGGCTGCAGAATCGAAACTTATGTTCTGTACCCCCATTGTATTACGACACCTGCTAGTGTTTTTCCATAGTAGGCGGGCCTTTGTGGACTTCGCTACGTATATAATGTAATTGTATGCTTACGGGGTTCAGTCCCTCGACAGCCATCCCAGGAGGCTGGTCAGACTGGGCTCCGCTGCAGTGTAATATCAATAAATAATCTGGTTTGTATTCTCTATTGTCTGACCGACTCTTCATTTGTAGGAAGGCAGAGAAAGTGGTCGTCAGTGACCCGAGTGACCCTTTTCGGGTCACTTCCTTCAGTTGGCGCCCGAACAGAGACTCCATCGGGCTGACCCATCTCGCCCGGAACCGGGTGTGGAGGACGGGGCCGTGCCAGTTCGGATGGGCGGATCTGGGATCCCCACACGATAGAGCTTAGTTCTCGCAGCTGCTCGACCTGTCTGAGTGGGCGGTGCCTCGCCCAGCGGTCATCCCGGCTGGGGTCCGGAAAGGCGAAACCCTTGGATCTGACTGTTTGGTCTGAAGAGTCAGCAGTGGAGAATAAATTTGTTTGACCTGTGTGCACCAGGTGAGCTTGTTTGGTTCTTTGTTGTCATGTCGTTTGTTTGGTGGGTACTTTGATTAGTCTAGGAATTAGTTTTAGACAAGCGCTTGCATTTGATTTTGAATATCTTTTGAAAAATGGTAGCATTTTGTTAATTCGTGATTGATGCAATCCGCGGAAGTGATTTTTGGTAAAGGCACAAGTGCATTTTAGTGAAATTGTGTGGTGAATGTGTTTTCTTGTGTGAACAGAATGCCTTGTTGGAGTAAGGTGTGTTGTGTGAGGTGTCGTTGTTGTTCTGCTGATGCTCGATTGGAGGAAAGACAGCCCGCACCTGCGGAGGGTACTCCAAATTATGCCATGTATGTCAAATACGGTCTCGGCCCTATTATATTTAGTACATTATGGCACAAATATACCAGGGACAATGCTGAATTGCAGTGGCCGTCAACGGGCACCTTTGATGAATAGAAATTGAATTATTTGGAGGAAAAATTGTTCGCTAAACGTAGCAGACAGTCGATGTTTGATTATCTTCAGGTATGGCGAAAGGAAGCTAAACAGGGACGGCTGAGGGCGGAAAGGGAGGCACGGAGGCAGAGAACGCAGACACTGACTCAGAAAGCAGTGGCGCATGATAAAGAGAAAGTGGAGAAGGGTATAGAATGTGCCGATAGGAGGTTTCGATTGCAATGTGATAAGTCTTATGTTATGTTATGTTATCGTGTCTTGTAGAGCGCAACGACTGCCCCAGCGAAGGGGCGTCCCGGCGCTAATGCAGGAAAGACTGACGGAACATACAAAACGGCAAGCACTAAGATGCAGAGAAAAGATAGGTCTTAATGGCCTTTCTGAATGCTAAGTAATTAACAAGGCCACGAATCTGCCCAGGGAGTGAGTTCCAGAGAGTGGCGGCTCTCAAATGTTGCTAGAGAGGAGGCAGACACTTTTATGGAAGAATTATTGGAAGACAGACCGCCTCCCCCTTATGCCCCACATAGAATATATCCTGTCATCCCACAGCCCTTGTCATCTGCCTCTGCCTCCCCTGTTCCTGCTATTTCTGGTATTGATCAAAGTGCTTTGGTTCCGGCATCACCAGCTTCTTCTTTGGCTCCGTCCCCCACAGTCGCCGTGACTGCTAGTCTTCCTGTCACTCCTGTTGTTACGGCGTCACTTTCTCCTTCACAGACACTTACTACTCAGCCGATGTTGACCTTGGTGCCCCCCTCTTCGATTACTGTGTTGTCCCCTCTTCTCACTTCTACCCCCTTGTTAGATGCCGAGACACCGGTGCGTGGCCAGGACGATGGGGATGGGGCAGTTGCAAAGGAACGAATAGGACGGGTGTTGATTCGGTCTGATGTGGGAGATATGGAGAAAAATATGGTGGCCAATCAGGCTGCCCAGTGGGCCCGTAACCCTATTTATGGTGTTGAAGATGTATGGAGTGTGTTAAAGGATTATGAGCCATTTGTCCAGCAGCATGCCCTTAAACACATGTCGGCTACTTTGATTGGACTATGGGAACAGTGTTTTAAAGGTGTTGCACCCCAGGCTGTTTATGATATTAGGGACCAGGTGTATGCCACGGGCATGGCTCCCAATGAGGTTTTTGCTAGTGTTACCACATTGATTGGATATCGAGGTAGATTGCATCAGAAATCCCCGACGATGATATCTCAGTTCCCGATGAGGGAAGTTCACCCCATTTTCCACCCGGAGATACCGGAGCTACATGATCAGCACGATCAGGTGACTAGGCAACGAGTAGAGGCCCGTTTTCAAGAAGAATGGGTTTATACTCCATGGAAAAGGAGTGAAGTCCTTGCAATTAAGGCTCAGTTACCCGACCCCAGAAAAAATCCTACTGCTTACTATAAAGAATTGACAGAGGCTGCTGCATCGACGGTAATGACGTTGGCAGATATTTAAATGTTTTTTGGCTTATTGGTACCAGTGGTTATCTGGCGACAGGTGCATACTCAGAACCATGCCCTAGAATTGGGTGGTATTTGGGACGAGATTAGGACGTGGGATAAGGAGAAGAAGCCTGGTGAAAAGCCCAAGGCTGAGATCTTGGCTTTGCCAGACCTCATTATTACCTATATGCACTTTCTTATTCCACCTCGGAAGGTGTACTGGGATAAGCTGGCCGCATGTCATCAGAAGAAAGATGAAAGTGTATCTGATTTCTTTACTCGGTTTGAAGGTGTGTTCTTGGATTTTAGTGGCCAGGATTTGTCTTTGGAAGGGGGTATCCGATTGTTTGTTAACAGGTTTGTTACGAATTTGCTCCCAGAGATTGCTACACGGTTGCAGGCTGCTGAGAGCACGTGGACTACTTCTACCCCTTCGGTGATATTGAGTATGGCTCAGTATTATGAGCATAGAGCGAACGAGGAGAAAGAGAAGGTGGAAAAGAAGATGAAGGAGCTGAAGACTAAGGTACTGATGCAGCAGGCATCCAGGGGGCAGGGACGGGGTCGAGGTATTGGACCGGCCAGTCAGCTTCCTCGTACGAGCCGAAATGCTGTGCCTGTGGGCCCAAATCAATGTGCGTATTGCAAGGAGGAATGGCACTGGCGCAGCGAGTGCCCAGTTTTGCTGCAAAAGGTTGCGGCTCCTAGAGGACGGGGGGAGAGAGGGAGAGGACGGGGAGCATGCAGTCAGGGTGGAGATCAGGCTACTGGGACATCACTGGGCCGTTCTGATCAGAATTACTTTGATGACGTTCGGGGACGACAGTATTATCATGATGATTATGATTTGGATGAGGTGACGGGGATGTCTTACAGCTAGGACAGCCAGGGACATGGTAAGGGACCAGTTCCGATACCTGTAGATCAGCATGGACCTTATATTAGTGTGGATTTGCAGGGCTCGGAAAAGAAACTTTTGGTGGATACAGGAGCAATGAATAGTTCTGTTTCGAGGTCACTGGTCCCTGGGGCAGCCCTGTCTGGCCATAGCAATGTTTCGGTTGGTTTTTCTGGTGTGCCAGTAGTAAGCCCCATCTCCAAACCCCTTGCTTTGACTATAGGCCCCTTCACCGTTGATTCGCCGTTTTTACTAACATCCAATTGTGGAGAGTCCCTGTTGGGATTAGATCTGTTGAAGAAGTTGCACGCTACTATTTACTGTTCTCCGGATGGTGTCCATATGACAATGGGTCCGAGTGTGGTTAGTACTACGCAATGTTTGTCTAAAGATGCCCCCCTCCCAGTTGAGTTTAAGGATGTCCCATCTACGTGGTAGGCTACAAGTGACACAGATGTAGGACTTTTGCAAATACCTCCAATTTCTATTCAAGTTAAAGAAAATGCAATATTGCCTCGTATCCATCAGTATAAAATTTTGCACGCAGGAGAACAGGCGTTGATGTGCATAATACAAGATTTGATTCAGTCAGGAGTTGTAGAGGAGACAGCGGTGAATGTGTGCAATAGTCCCATCCTTCCTGTTCTCAAGAGGCCACCTCCAGATTCTTCTGATGATTTTGCTGATGTTTATCGTTTTGTGATTGATCTGCGCGAAGTTAATAAAATTGTGGTCCCTCAGTTCCCGGTGGTCCCTGACATTACTGCTCTTTTGACTATGATTCCTTCTTCTGCTAAATTCTTTTCTGTTATTGATTTAAAGAATGCCTTCTTTAGCATCCCTGTTCATCCAAATAGCAGGCAACTTTTCGGGTTCTCCCTGGCAGGTCGTAGTTTTAGATTTTGTCGAGTTCCTCAGGGGTACACTGAGAGTCCTAGCATATATAGTCAGGCTTTGAAGGGTCAATTGGACTCCCTCACCTTTACCCCAGGTAATGTATTGCTACAGTATGTGGACGATCTTTTGATTGCGTCCGATACTGAAGAAGGATGTAAAGCAGCTACAGTAAAATTGTTGCTGCATTTGGCTCAACATGGACTCAATGTGTCCCTTTTCAAATTTCAATATTGTCGACAGGAGGTCACCTATTTAGGTCACCTACTATCGATGGAGGGTCGGAAACTAACTCCTGAGCGTATTAATGCCGTAATTAACATGCCTGTTCCAAAGACCCAAAGGGATGTACAAGCCTTCATTGGTATCACTTCCTATTGTCGTCATTGGATACCCAATTTTGCTGTGTTAACGAAGCCCTTGCTATATCTAACCACTAAAGATGTGCATGAACCTTTGCCTTGGACGCCTGAATGTCAACAAGCTTTTGAGCAATTGAAGGTTGTGCTTTGTTCGGCTCCTGTGCTTGGCACACCTGATTACAACAAGCCGTTTGTGTTATATGTACACGAGTCGGCCGGTTGTGCACTTTCTGTCTTAACACAGGCCTTTGGAGGTAAGCAGAGGCGTGTGCATACTTTTCTGCTGTGCTTGATCCCGTCGCGAAAGCCCTCCCGAGCTGTTTAAGAGCGACCCCGGCTGTGGCCGTCTCTATTCGACAATCGGCAGGGCTTGTTCTTGATACTGATCTCACAGTTATGGTACCTCATGCTGTGGATACGCTTTTGAACAGAACATAGACACAGCACCTTACCAGTGCACGTCTGACTGACTATGAGCTAACCCTTTTTGCACCACAAATTACAATTAAAAGATGTGCCACTCTGAACCCTGCCACGTTACTACCCCTCCCTTCGGAGAGTGAGGAAATAGACATACAAGATTGTATGTTTCGGACGGAAGAGGAGACGAAGGGACGGGTAGACTTGACTGATGTTCCCTTATTTGACCCCCAAGGGGAACTATATGTCGATGGTTCTTGTTTTAAATTTCCAGATGGCACCACAACTGCTGCTTATGCAATCGCAACACTGCACACAATAGTTGAGACATCACGAGTTCCCTATCAGTCTGCCCAAGCTGCAGAGCTGGTAGCTCTACTTCGAGCCTGCGAGTTGAGTCAGGGATTGGTGGTTAATATTTATACTGATAGCCAGTATGCCTTCGGAGTCGCTCATAATCTTGGGCGGCTCTGGGCCGAGAGAGGATTTCTCACTTCCCATGGTTTGAAAATTCAGCATGGCCTTTTGATAAATAGACTTTTGTCGGCTTTGACTCTGCCCAAGAAACTGGCAATAGTGAAGTGTAGTGCTCACAGAGCAATTACTGATGAGGTGGGGAGGGGAAATGCTTTTGCCGATCAAACAGCTAAGGAGACGGCCCGATCTAAGATGAAAAAGATGTTTGTAGCAGGTCCTGCTAGAAGGGTGCCAGAAGTTACGATGTTTGAGGACACACTAGATAACGTGAAGGAAATACAGAGCTAGGTGACGGTCGAGGAATTAGCAATATGGCAGGAAAGTACCGCGCAATTGGATGATGATGGGTGCTGGATAGACAAATCGGGGAAGCAGAGATGGATGCTGCCAGATGCATATGTTCTTCCCATAGTTACTATGGCTCATGGGCCAGCTCACATTAGTGCTAGGGGTATCTGTAAGTTGCTAGACCCTGTATGGCAGAATGATAATATCCCAAAGACGGCTGCCCATTTAGTAAAACATTGCATGATGTGCATGATATACAATCCAGGAAAGGGCACTCCTACACCTCCCGGTAATTTTGCACCCCCTTCTTTCCCTTTTGAAGTCCTGCAAATGGACTTCATTGAGATGGAACAGGTTGATAATCTGAAGTATGTGTTAGTGGTGGTCTGTGCATTCAGTAAATGGGTTGAGGCTTATCCTACCAAGGAGAATACAGCTTTGGCGACGGCGAAGGCTCTTTTGAAGGAGTTTTTCCCTCGCTTTGGTTTGCCCCGTTTGATTTGGAGTGATAACGGCAGCCACTTTAATTCGTAAGTCATCCAGTAGGTGTAAAATGGCCTGCACATTTAAGCAAAAGTTTCATGCTGCGAATCACCCACAGTCAGCAGGTTTAGTTGAGAAGTACAATGGTACTCTCAAACTAAAGATGGCCAAAATTCAGGAGAGTACAGGATTGAAGTGGCTGGATGCTTTACCATTGGCTTTGCTGTCGACAAGAGTTACAGCCCATACTAGAATAGGGTTGTCCCCATATGAGGTTGTTTTTGGTAGGCCCGCTAATGTCTGGGGCGTTCCGAGACCCCGCCACTTTTCCGAGATAGATCACCCTTTGTTGATAGATTATTTATGTGAGTTGACTAAAAATTTGCGTTCTATTCATCAGCAGATTCAAGAGGCCTTGCCATCCGCTACAGAGGGACCAGGCCACGACCTTTGGCCCGGGGATTATGTATTGGTTCGCCATTTTCAGCGCAAAAGCAGTCTGGAGCCCCGGTGGAAGGGGCCTTTCCAGATCCTCCTTGCTACCCGTACAGCGGTGAAGGTGGACGGTCGGAAAAATTGGATTCACTCAACGCACTTCAAGAGGGTGCCACTCCCTCTGCCCTATGATCAATGGAGGCTCGACGGCATTGGGGATTCTGAGACGGAGAAGGTTCCCCATTTCATTCCTTTCTCTGATGCCAGAATAACATGGGCACCTTCTGAGGAGGAGAGTGAAGCAGTCTTGAATGAAGCCGTGCCACCTGAGATTAAGGCTAGCCAAGAGCTCCAGTCAGCTGGCCCATCTGTGTCTGAGTCTGAATCAGTCAATCCCGCTGAAAGTGAGCCTTTGTTTCTTGATCCCTCTGTTCCTGGAGTTGTTAAGTCGAATTTGCGTCCTCGACGGAGGGACAGTGCACCGAAGGAAAAGTCAGATTAGTAGGGATGGACTTCATGGATGAAGCATAGGGACGATAGAGCAGGGACAGGGAGATTGGTGCATTGTCCAAGACACTGGACAGGATAAGTTTGGGGTGTCTTCCTAGGAGGGAGGGTACCCTATCCTGAGAAAAGTGGATTTTCCTCACAAAGGGCTGCAATCGTGCAGCTCCAACGAGCAGTGCTCAATAGCACCACCGTAGATGAACAATAGGAGCCTGCCAGCGAGGCTCAAAGGAGAAGAAAAACGAACGCTGGAAAGAAGATTGTTTGTTTGGTTTCATTGAGGCTATATTAATAGTACCTTTTCGTTCTGCTATCATGCATCCTTTTGGCAGGCCAATGATTGATGAAGAACAGCCATTGGGTCTTGTTGTTTTGCCACGATCATCATGGGTCAAACAGCAGAGAGTAATATTCCTTCTTTTTGCTATTCTGCTGATGATTATCTTTTGTGGGGTTCTTTGGGCGTTAGAATATGCATGTAAACCGCCTACTCCTGACAATGATATCTTTTTCACACCAAGACGCAAGAGAATGCTTTCTAATAATGCTTTTCTAGATACTCATAAGAGATTTTTTGGTAATGGTGTTGCTTGTTATCCTATTGAATCTGTGACTAGCCTATGGACTGCTTATCCTTTGTCTTTGATAAATTACACATATTCTAAGCCGACAAATTTTGTTGAGGTAAAAGGGGAGTTTGGGTTTGGCTACCCAGGGCCATGCTTGTACCATCGTAAGCCCACAGGAACAGGTTATCCCGGTTGTGACAATAATACGTATTGTGATAACTTCTACTTGGAAGAGCAAAATATTACGTTGGTGGGTTGGCATTATAAAGAAGTGACGGTTCCTAGAAAAGCTGGCTATTACCCTGCCTGTTGCCCCATCATAAATAGTACTGATACCATATTGTATATCAATTGCTCAGGGGGTGATCATATCCAAAGAGACATTCCCTTTGAAAGGTTCGAAAGGTTCTAACACCATTACAGGTAATTCTCGCTATTCAGCTGTGAACTATGACAGACCGATATATGCCCATCCCGGGTTCTTCTTTTTAACTAATGGAACGTACTCAAATGTTCATAATGGCACCAATGATGTAGCTCTTGGGATGGTACTGCCCCTGGGGGTCCCTTGTAAATATGCTCACAGGCAGGTAAAATGGGTGAAGAGAACACTCACAAAGGAATTTTGCGAAGGAGTAACGGATATTGAGATCAACAGTTACAGTAATAGTATTACTTTTGGTTATATCCTGTCTGCTATTTTCACGTTGGGGGGAATGGCTATGAGTAGGACTGAAAAGGCCCGGGAATATTTTGGCTGTAAATTGCAGATATTGTCTAATACCACAGTAGCAGCATTACGTGACATCACCATTCAATTGGAGAGTATGAGGATCTATTCTGAACAAACTAGATATGCAGTTGATTTTATCTTAGCAAAAAATGGTGGTGCATGCGCAGTTATTGGCGATCAGTGCGTAGTGGGAATAACCAATATGGAAAAGAATATCACTAAGCATATCTTGGACATTTTTGAGAATGTCAAAGGCATGGAACCAGGTAATTGGACTTGGTCCCTTTTTGGAACATGGGGTTGGCTAATAGAAAAAGCAATATATCTTGGTGCTATATTAATACTTTGCTGTGTCCTTATTCAATGTCTTCCAATGTGCTGCACATATTGTATCTCTGTATTGACTCCAAAGGGAAAGATATCGATTCATGATACCAATGCTGCAATAATGTTACAGAAAGAAATAGATGAAATAATGGCCATAGACGAGGGTATCTTCGAAACATCTTCTCTTCTCCTAGAACACACTCCTACTGTTGACGACATGACATGTGCATAAAACAGCTATGTGCTTTATCATTCATTTATGTTTTGCTTTGGTTTTCGATTGTAGATGGTTCTCATGCTAACAGGAGGGTTTGTTAATACTGAGGGGCCCTCTTGTCTGTATATTTTAGCATTCGCGAAACCATCTTGTAATCTGGACGCCATTTTGTATTATAATCGAAACTGCTGCTTGTTTTTTTTCGAGAAAACGGTCCTTGGTAAGTTTCGTTTCCCAAGGTTTAGCTTTTCTTTCTGTAATTGCAAGTTTCCTCGTTAGTGCATGCCTTTCTTGTTAGATGGAGTCCTTCTCCCTCCTGTCTGGTAGGGAGGATAGGCCAGACGACCTTGGGCAGTAGATAGCCTGTGCCCAGCTGCAGAATCGAAACTTATGCTCTGTACCCCCATTGTATTACAACACCTGCTAGTGTTTTTCCATAGTAGGCGGGCCTTTGTGGACTTCGCAATGTACATAATGTAATTGTATGCTTACGGGGTCCAGTCCCTCGGCAGCCATCCCAGGAGGCTGGTCAGAGTGGGCTCCACTGCAGTGTAATCTCAATAAATATCTGGTTTGTATTCTCTACTGTCTGACCGACTCTTCATTTGTAGGAAGGCAGAGAAGGTGGTCGTGAGTGACCTGGGTGGCCCTTTTCGGGTCACTTCCTTCAGTGGTCATGGTGGAGGAGGGGGGGAGCTACAGAGAGATGAGCGGCACTGGTGGTGGGTGGTAGTGTGGGAGTCTGAGCAGGAGGTCATGAGGGGGAGAGGCTACGGAGAGATGAAGGGCACTGTTGGAGGGTGGTAATAAAGGTATCTATGGAGAAAGAGTTCAGTGGTGGGGCACCAATAAAGTCTTTCGCACCAGCGCTAAAGCCGGCCCTGTCATGGCCTTTCTGTTTATGTTTATTTAATTAGCAGTCGGATCATTAGGGCCACTGTGGAACGTATTTTAAAGCGTGTACTAATTATATTTACTGTTATATTCAATGTTTTAAGTTTGAGGGTGATTTTACTAAGGTTTTTTACCGGGAATAATGAAAATGGAGCCGGAAGGTGGCTGATATTGGGTTGGGGCCCAAGGTCAGCTGTGAGCTAAGGTGCACGTGAGATGGATGGTAGAAAATGGATAATCAGGCTTGGAAGGGAGTGTGCTGCAGAGTCCGGGGTCAAGTGGAGGTAGTAATGAAGAGAGATTCTCTTTGAAGGCTGGCAACGAGGGAGGCTGAGTAGTGTTACTTGCCTGATACTCCCACCTCAGAAACCTCCTGTTACTATCACAGGGACCTTACATGGGATGCATTTCAAAAATAAAAATAAAACTTTTCTGTTTCATTTTTTAAGAGCAGGCAGTGGTCCGTCGGACCACTGCCTGCTCTTAAAAATATTTTTGCATCCATTCACAAGGGGAAGGGGTCCTCTGGCGACTCCTTCCTCTTTCGAGTGGCTTACCACCTACTTTAAGTAGGTGGTAAACGGTGAGTGTTTTGCGACTGCAGTTGCGGTCGCAAAACAATGATACATACAAATGAGGCTCGGTATTAGGAAGGGACGCCCTTGGAACGCCTCTTCCTAATACCGTCTTGCACAATCGCGTTTGTACATACCAACACCCTTTTTTGCGGTCATACATCTGGCCCTTAATGAACTAAAAGGCAAGTCTGTTGTTATGTGTGCCCTACTTGTGGCTTAGATTCTTAGTGCAGATAAAGCACTATTATAGTAGACTAAATCAAACAGAAAATGTGTTTTGTACAGCGCACACCTAGAACACATGTATTTGAAGGTGCCCTCTTATGTGATGATGAATAAAGGAGGCTCAGGGAAATAAAGGTTTGGCTAGGATCACACAATTTGGTCAAGCATGGAAGCCAGGATTGATCCCAGGTTTTCTAGTTTCACATTGTGCAATTCAGCAACTAGATGGGTGTGTCATTCTCCTGTTTTGCATTACAGATTAATGCTTTATCTTTCATAATTTGACTATTTTAGCACATGGGAAGGAGCTCACGGCAAACCTATGTATGGATGAGTTTGTAAGGGAGTTTTCAAAGAATAATAGAAGGTTACCTCTATGACTGGAACCGCTAGTTTTTTTAAATGGTCAGTGTGAAAACTGCTGGCAGTTTTCAAAAATACTCCTTTCTCTTTTTTCAAATGTGTTACTGTTTTACAAGAATTTGTATCTATGAAAGTAGATCGCAAAAGAATGGCAAAAAAATAAAATGTATCAAGAAAAAATTGGGCAGAGAAATATGTGTTGGACAAATTGCAACGAGTAAATAGCCAGCCTTTCTAGTACAATGATGTCAAGGCTTTCGTGTGGTAATAGGAACTTCCTTAATCTTGAACTATTATAATATGCTTGGCATTCAAGTACTTGTATTGAAGCCTGGCCTGCTGGAATTCAAGGGTTTGCAGTTAGGTCTAGACATTGCTCATACTTTCAAATAACTCTCC
The DNA here is from genome assembly GCA_963921515.1 of Calotriton arnoldi. Classification (NCBI taxonomy): domain Eukaryota; kingdom Metazoa; phylum Chordata; class Amphibia; order Caudata; family Salamandridae; genus Calotriton; species Calotriton arnoldi. The sequence continues at coordinate 1,895,911 of CAWUFW010000478.1, read as the reverse complement.
ACATGCTCTGTATACACACAGAAGCAATCCGTTGTATCATGGTGACTGTTTGCAATTGGATATGATGTAATCTAGGGCTTGTAGGCTACCTCCAGAAGAAACAAATTGAGCCCGCAGTGCAGGGGCAGCTCCTACACTAGGGCGGAGGCGTGTCGCCCCACTGCTTTCTCGCAGTGCAAGAAGCAGAAACATAGAATGGTAATAACTTTCAGTTATTATCATTTTATGTGTGGTTGAGGGGGGTGGGGCTGCTCTGCGAGCAGGGCAGGGGAGGAGTGGTGTGCCCACTCCTGAGTGCGCAAAGACTGTTTGGTTGGCCCTCTGGGGCCACCCAAACCAGTCAGGCGCACTCTGCCCTTCTCCATGTAGGCTCCGAATGCAGCCTGCATGGAGAACATGGCCTCCACATAAGCCCCTGGCTGGGCGGCGTACCGATCAATCACAACGCTGCTTGCAGCGTTGTGATTGACTTAGGGGAGAAAGCCTGGCTGCCTGCTTCCTGTTCCTGTTTTTTTTTAAAAATTGATATTATTAAATTCAACACCCCCACGCTCGACCTTCCAGCGCGACCCCCCATGCGAGTCATGTCGGCCGTGACTGCCGCAGTGGTCCAACCGAATGCACCCTTGGCCCACCCAAATAAAAATTCCTGGAGCCGGGCCTGTCACGTACCCAAATACCAAACTTTGTGAATCAAACCCTGTGGATGTACCAGGCCCCAAACTCTGGAAAACCTTGTACCGTAACTTGAGATCAGAACAATCACACACAGTTCAGGAAATTCCTAAAAACTGAGATTTCCAGTACAGGTTTCAACCGAACTTTGATCAGTTCCGGTGTTGTGACTGCAAAATATTTGTCCATTATAGGTTTCCACCTCTCCTGCTTGGACTATAAACTCTGCTTCCGTTTTATCAAGCTGTATAGTTTGTCAATATCTCTGAAGTACTGACAGGTGTCACACAGCAGTTTATAAAACTATTAAATAAGGTTTCTTTATGTACTACCACTACATGGCTCTGGTGACATTTCAAATTCCCACTACGGAAGCACAGCATATGTTATGGGATTTTACATGCATTTTTGTTGGGTTTCCCATTAAAGTCCGTAATTTGTAGGTACTGCCTAATTAACACATGTCTTTAGCTGGTGCCTTGATTCTGGGGTGAAATCAAAGATACGCCAGTGAGCGCCAATTGTTTCGCTGTGGGTGTAAACCACTTAATAGGTGAACTTATTCAGTAGAGAAACAAGCATCTGCAATGCAATAGGTCTCGCATTTGCGAGAGTTTGAGCTAATGGCATTGTAAATGGCAATGCCTTTTATTTATGTTTTGAATACCTGCAAGCGGAGGGTAAAGAGGTGCAGTTACTGCCAGCCTTGCTTCTCGTAAGCAACGACTAGGCACTGCTTGTTATTGGTATGTTCTGTTGCTATAGTTTGTCTTTATGTATAGCGCCTTGGCTATATGTATGCAGGTGACTCCATAGTACAGTCAATGCTCGTGCACTCTTGGGAATGCACTAATATTACAGAGCAGACGCGCGTGAGCAAATGTCACTTTCTGCCTTTCACCTCTAGCGTATAGTGCAGAGTACACGAGCAAAACTTTGAACAAATGTCCCAGTATTCAGTGACTTCATCATCCAACTACCTTTTTCCAAACACACAGCCTGTTTGGCGCATGTGTGACAGTTATTTTTAAAATTATTTTAGTGAGTTGCTCGCAAGTTCAAATAAGCGAGACAATAAAAGCTATGCGCTTATTATTGTTCACGGCACTGTCTATTTGTTGCCCTCTATTCACTCAACTCGAGGCGTTTGGCGTGAATGAAAAAGGGGTGTTGCCTTGTGGTGATTGGTGTGGGACCCCCAATTTGAAGGAGTATTACTGCTAATATTGAGCCCAGGCCTTTAAACAATATGTTAAAATACCATATTTACTTCCTTTTCTAGAACACTTTTTAAAAGTCTGTTACAAAAAAAGAAAAGCGTACGGCACTTGCCCCTTGAAAGACATTATTTAAACAGGATGTGAATCACAGATGCCATATGGTGATTAGGTAAAACACGCAGCATAAGGCAGGCGATTTCTAGGTGCCCCTCCTTCACAGTCGAGATAGAAAAAAGGGAGAATAGATGTGAGGTCAAAAAGCACATGCACCAGTAAGCAGAAACAGGCCTTTGACTTATGAACACAAATTTCAAACTAGATGTTTCAATGCTAGGCTTTACACACTGCCCAATCTACACACATGTAGCTATGCTGGTTAACGTAAACCCATTTCATTTATATTATTTATTCATGTTTTTTTCTATAGCGCCAACCCGGTTGCCCAATAGCTAAATGAATGATGCCAGTTGAAAGGCTGCATGTCTTTCTTCTAATTGTTTTTTTGGGAATGTGTTTTAGGGGCATTTGAAAAGCTGCGTGTCTCTTTGTTCTTATTTACATTTTCAAATGGCAAACATTGCGCATGTAGCTAAACACATTCTTTAAACATTATCCCTACATACGTAAGGTTTGCAATTTAAAAATGTAAATAAGGATGAAAAGCCACGCTGCTTTTCAGATGCGCTGTAAAGCACATTCCCCCCAAAACAATTCGAAGAGATACACGCAGCCTTTCAATGCGAACATACGCACCCATAAACGTAAAACTTTAAAGAAATAAGTGGGTATTTTTTCATTAGGTAGAAACTTGGCGTAGAATGCAAAGACTGTAATAGTTTAGCAAACAACACAAAGCTTTTTACCTTGCACAAAGTCACCGATAACACGTCTCTCTTTCGTTTGCTAAACTCTTGCAGTATTTTCATTCTAGATCATTTTTATACCTAATGTAAAAATATCGCTGCCTTTCAGTTTGCACAAATGATCTGCAAAATGTGAGTTTAAAAATACAAGCAGATACACTCTTTTCAGTCAATGTCGCGTTTGTGCCTTTGCTAAAAGTATCTGCTTGTTTATTTAAACTTTTACATTAAACATGCATCACGTTTTCATTTTTGTCTATTACACAGTAACTTTTGATGTCAGAGAGACTAAAATGTACACAAAAACACCAGATGTGGGTTTGTAAATACCAAACTTATTTGCAGCTTGTAAAGTAGGGTCATGTCTCGGTTGGAAGCGTCCCATCCAGTGATTTATGGAAATTCACTGAATGTTGATGTTCCCAAATGTAGCTCAGGAGGGTGATAGCAATCTTTACAGCTATGCCTCTCCTTTCACAACAAGAAACTATTCCGCCCCCTTCTGCAACCCCTCCCTCCTGCTGGTAGCTGTCTATCTTCCCCGACGAGAAACAAATTAACCAATGTGTCCACACACTCCCTTTCCAACCCTCTAAACCTTTTTCCAATCCAAGCATTTGCAATGCATTTGCTCTGGCGCTGGTCGACTTCTGTGGAGGCGGAGAGAGAAGGCCGGGGGGAGGGCAGCATCTCAGTCTCGCAGTGTTTGGAAGCATTTCTATGCGAGACCTATAAAAAGCTTTGTGAAGCATGTGCATGCTTTTCCAAAATAAACAAAATGCTTGCAAAGCAAACAGACATGTTTTGGGATGCATGATTAAATTGGTTTATTTTTCATTAATTTAAGTAATTATAACAAGTTACAATGCACAGTAAAACGAGAACGGGACAGCGTGCCTGCCTGCTATATTGAAAGTGGCCCGTATTTGCTAGTTTGCCCTCCTGTGTAGAGAGGAGAGAGACAAAGAGATTCTCTCTACAAATTCCTCCCTTAGATGTCTGCAGAAGCCATGTTTTGGAGAAGACAGCCGTTCCTTAGAGATGAGAAATTAAAATACCCGGTAGAGGTTTGTGGAGGAAAGAGATGCACTTAAAGTGGGAGCGGCGCCATTCACAAACAATTAAAGTCGTGCTTAAAGTAAAAGCAGCGCTGCTGACAAACAATTAAAGGTGCGCTTAAGTGAAAGTGGCACCTTTCACAAACCAGTGTGTTTCTCTCGAAAAAATTAAACGTGTATGCCGAGTGTGATAAAAAAATATTTGCGGAGATCTTTGATTCCCATCCAAGCCAATTAAAGTAAACAGTGTAAACAAAGGAAGCGATCTGCTGAGCGCAAGCCCATGCAAACAACAAGCATTGGCATAGCCAATAGGTCTCGCCTTTGGGGCCTTATAAGTGTTTAGCCAGAGCTATTGACTTTGCCAATGTCTTCAAGCTGTGCTGTAGAGAAGTGTGGCTGCTGTGCGACATGCTGAAAAGTTATACTAAAAAAGTGTCAGAAGCATTTTTGTTACTTTATATATGACCAAGAAGGCATTATGTAAAACTGAACAACCATATTAAAAAAAGTATTTACAATAAAAAATTTCCTCAGTTTTCTTTTGTTCTTGCAATGCTGGCAACTTGTTTCTGCCTATTGCAATGGTTGTTTGTTAAAGCTTTTTTTTGAGGGGGCATAAACAATCGGAGGGTGAAGGTTGGGAACTAGTACCTGTATTATAACACTAGCAGCGGCCAGACGCTAGGGGAGAATCAACAGATGCCAGATTCCGAGAGCAGGCTGAGGTGGTGCTGAGTGATGCTGAGGTGGTAGTGGTGGTGGTGGTGACTGTTGCGGAGACGATGCTGAGGTGATGCTGAATGATACTCAGGTGTTGCTGAGTGATACTGCTGTGGTGCTGAGTGATGCTGTGGTGGTGCTGAGTGATATTGTCTTGGCGCTGAGTGATGCTGTGGTGGTGCTGAGTGATATTGTCTTGGCGCTGAGTGATGCTGTGGCGGCGCTGAGTGATGCTGTGGCGGCGCTGAGTGATGCTGTGGCGACGCGGAGTGATGCTGTGGCGGCGCTGAGTGATGCTGTGGTGGCCCTGAGCGATGCTGTGGTGGCGGTGCTGAGCAATGCTGTTGCGGTGCTGAGCGGTGCAGTGGCGGTGCTGAGCGATGCTGTGGCGGTGCTGAGCGATGCTGTGGTGGCGCTGAGCGATGCTGTTGTGGCGCTGAGTGATGCTGTGGTGGCGCTGAGTGATGCTGTGATTACGCTGAGAGATGCTGTGGTGGCGCTGAGCGATGCTGTGGTGGCGCTGAGCGATGCTGTGGTGGCGCTGAGCGATGCTGTGGTGGCGCTGAGCGATGCTGTGGTGGCGCTGAGCGATGCTGTGGTGGTGCTGAGCGATGCTGTGGTGGTGCTGAGTCATCCTGTGGTGGTGCTGAGTCATCCTGTGGTGGTGCTGAGTCATCCTGTGGTGGTGCTGAGTCATCCTGTGGTGGTGCTGAGTGATGCAGTGTTGGCCCTGAGTGATGATGTGGTGTCGCTGAGTAAAGCTATGGTGGTGCTGAGTGATGCTGTGGCGGCGCTGAGTGATGCTGTGGCGGCGCTGAGCGATGCTGTGGCGGCGCTGAGTGATGCTGTGGTGGCCCTGAGTGATGCTGTGGTAGTGCTGAGCGATGCAGTGGCGGTGCTGAGCGATGCTGTGGCGGTGCTGAGCGATGCTGTGGTGGCGCTGAGCGATGCTGTGGTGGCGCTGAGCGATGCTGTGGTAGCGCTGAGCGATGCTGTGGTGGCGCTGAGCGATGCTGTGGTGGTGCTGAGTCATCCTGTGGTGGTGCTGAGTCATCCTGTGGTGGTGCTGAGTCATCCTGTGGTGGTGCTGAGTCATCCTGTGGTGGTGCTGAGTGATGCAGTGTTGGCCCTGAGTGATGATGTGGTGTCGCTGAGTGATGCTGTGGTGGCGCAGAGTGATGTTGTGGTGGCGCTGAGTGATGCTGTTGTGGCGCTGAGTGATGCTGTGGTTGTGCTGAGTAATGCTGTGGTTGCACTGAGTGATGATGTGATGGCGTTGAGTGATGCTGTGATGGCGTTGAGAGATGTTGTGTTGGTGCTGAGTGATGCTGTGCTGGCTCTGATTGATGCTGTGCTGGCTCTGATTGATGCTGTGGTTGCGCTGAGTGATGCTGTGCTGTTGCCGAGTGAGAGATAGAGTGAAGATATAATGCCCAATTAGAGAGGGTGGTGAGAGAGAAAGAGAGAGAAAGGGTGTACATAGTATAAAGAGTGAAGCGGGATAGAGAGAGAGAAAGAAGGGGAGAGAGAGTGAATGAAGGAGTTTGAAAGAGAAACAGATAAAGGGGTGAGAGAGAATGAAAGGCTAAAAAAGATAGAGAGGGAGAGTTAATTAAGTAGAGAGAGAATTAGAGAGGGGAGAGAGAGAGAAGGAGAGGGACAATAAGAGTGGGGGTGTGGAGTTTAAATAGAGTGAAGAAGTGACGCAGAAAAAGTAACCTTAAATATAGCTTTGTGCTTTGCGCGAATAAATATAAAAAAAAAAAAACAGTGAGAGACAAAAATACTGGTAATTAGGCTGTGACTCCCAATATAAAACAAATAGCGATATAAGGTGAAATCAATCAATCAATCAATCACGGCATTTATAGAGCGCGCTACTCACCCGGGAGGGTCTCAAGGCGCTGGGGGAGGGGGTAAGTTACTGCTCGAACAGCCAGGTCTTGAGCTGCTTCCTGAAGGCGAGATGGTCCTGGGTTCGCCGAAGGTGAGTGGGGAGGGAGTTCCAGGTCTTGGCCGCCAGGTAGGAGAAGGATCTTCCTCCGGCGGTGGTTCTGCGGATGCGTGGTACGGTGGCGAGGGCGTGGCTGGTTGATCGTAGCTGGCGTGTGGGCGTGTAGAAGGACATGCGGTCGTTGAGGTACTTTGGGCCCAGGTCGTGGAGGGCCTTGTGTGCGTGGGTGAGGAGTCTGAACGTGATTCTCTTGCTGACGGGGAGCCAGTGCAGGTCTTTCAGGTGTACGGTGATGTGGCTGTGTCGGGGGATGTCCAGGATGAGTCGTGCGGAGGCGTTCTGGATGCGCTGGAGTCTCTTTTGAAGTTTGGCTGTGGTTCCGGCGTAGAGGGTGTTCCCATAGTCCAGTCGGCTGGTGACGAGTGCCTGGGTGACGGTCTTCCTGGTTTCAGTGGGGATCCATCTGAAGATCTTGCGGAGCATGCGCAGGGTGTTGAAGCATGAAGATGAGACGGCGTTGACTTGTTTGGTCATTGATAGGGAGGAGTCCAGGATGAAGCCCAGGTTGCGTGCGTGAGCCCAGGTTGCGTGCGTGAAATCAACCCACCGAAGCAATATTTCTAACTAGACAAAAAAAAAAGCTTGCATTTCAATGCTAATCGCTGTTGTTTTTCATGTGACTGTAGTCCAGGGCCCTCAGTTGGTAATGTGAGCTGCTGCTGCGATTGAAACATCAGAGTCCAGAGAGTTAATGAGCCATGACGAGGAAATGAGGAAGAGATAGGAAACAACAGATGGCAGCTGCGCGTGCACGCCATCGTGAACTCAAGCTGGTCGCCAGCCGAAAGCCAGTGTTTGCACTTCCAAAACCCGCTTACTAAAACTCTCGGCCAGACCAGCGCAAGCGCTGGTGCAGGCCGAGACCTAAAAACCACAGGACAAAAATGTGTTTCCACTTCCCGACGTTTCAGGCATATCCTGAGCCGAAGAAAGAAAGGCCTCGGCTCTGCTCGAACTGTGGCAACAGGAAAGAAAGGGCAATGGAACAATATACCGCAAAGCACGTGTGCCTATGAATACACATCGCCGGGAGGGGTTCACATGGCAGCATATACATGTATGTCTTATTGGTGCCCTCACAAAACCGACAGGAGATAAGAGAGCGATGCGTGTGGAGGAAGCAGGAATTCACGTGGTCTGTACTAACCAAGGGTCCTGTGTGGATGCAGGCCTCATTGTGGTGTGTGTGACGCCCGCCGGATCCAGAAACTCTGACTCCTTCCTTTCTGCTATTTAAATCAAGCAGCTGGAGGGGCACAGGCGGCAACCCATTTGGGCTGAGAATACCGGCCACTAACCAATTTTATACAGAGTTAAATGTAAGCGCCAACACCTCGCATTCCTTTACCCCTTGTGCAGGAAGAAACACTTCCACACATGCATATGTATCTCTTGGGTCATTAAATAAAAAAAGTATCCACACACGTTTCAAAAGTAGGCGAGGGTTTACGGTAAATGCCGGAGTCCTCAAACCAGTAGCTAGTTTGGTAGGAGCAGAGTTGAGTTTGCACACACTGCCTGCATTCGAAGGTCCGCACGGCTGGGATTGCTTTCGGAGCCGTGGAGATGCGTTAAACAACTCGATGTTTCTAATATTCGCTGCCTCGTCTCATAGAGCTGTCCTTAATAAATCGTTAATTATAGGTCTGTGATACATAAATAAACACAGAAGTAGTTCTGCCCATCCCCCCAGCTCCCACTTCCTTGCAATGGCAATGTTGGGGGGTGTTTCTTCGTTCCTTTGATGGTTTGGTAGTTACGGTTAGGAAGTGTTGCAATGGTGCACACGTGTATAAAACAAACCTTCAGGCAATGAAATAGAAATCTTCGATGAGTACAATGATGTATGGTTAACAAGTAGCAAAGCCGACAGGAATACCGATCTAGTTTACCAAAGAAAACACCCGCACATACTGCGCTGGAAAGAACACTGCCCAAAAAGGAACTCAGAAAGACAAACAACCCTCTCTCAAAGGGCACAGTCTCCACGGCCCACAAAAGCAAGCAAGGCAGCAAAACACAACCAGACTTATCTAATTGGCATTCATTGTAACACAGGACGGCCTTTACCAAAACAAAGCAACGCACATAAAGTACACGGTAAAACAATTCTGCCATACACTGAAGCGACCCCATCTTAGAAGTGACACAATAATACAACACCCAAAAGAGTACAGTACCACACTCCAACCATCTCTCAAAGGACACAGTAACACAACACGACCACACAGCAGAGGACAGTAGCAAAACACAGCCACACAAGCCCTCACACAAACTGCAAATTACAAGTGCCTTTCCACAAAGGACACGTTAACAAAATTGTCATTCAAAGGATAGCAGTGACTACTACAATTGCGCAGACAAAGGCGATGGTAACAGAGACGTGACAAAACACAACCCTAATCACAAAAGAGCACAGTAAGACATAAGCAAGTAAGGGCACGACCTCTCTTCTAAATAACATACCTGCAAAATGAAAAGCTTCAAGCCACATATATGCTATCACATATGAAATGAAATGAAATGAAATTCGTACTTGTAAAGCGCACTTATACCCCCAAAGAGGTGTCCTGGCGCTGTACGCATACCGCTGTGGAACCCTTCCTGGCTTTTCCCTGTGAAATGTCCACTCCTGGGCACCCCCAGGGTGAAGCCAGGCATCCCAGTGCTGTTGGGGCCGTTGTGGAGATTAAGCAAGCTATTGCCCAGAGTTGCAGAGTGGGACCCATGATTAGAATAGGCACCGAGGCGAGAATTATCAGGTCCGAGGAAATTGAGCCCAAGACCCGCCGAGGCGGGAATTGAACCCTGGTCCCGGGCCAGATCTCTGCATCAGGGTCTGCCGCTCTAACCATTGAGCCACACTTCTCCACTCATACACAAATAATCTCTGCAAAGATATACAATAATTAGAGCAGAAAGCCCCCATTAAAAAAACACACGGAAGCTACCAAAACAAGCATTGGCCGCGCGGCCGTGAAACTGACACGGTCGCGCGGCCGTGAAAGTAATCGTGAGTAAGCGGGTTTTGGAAGTGCAAACAGTGGCTTTTGCTGGCGACCAGCTTGCGTTCACGCGAGCGTCCAGATGGCGAGGGAAGCCATATGGTGCCTGATCGCGCGTTCACGCTCGCGTGAACGCAGGCTAGTCGCCAGCAAAAGCCACTGTTTGCACTTCCAAAACCCGCTTACTAAAACTCTCGCCAGAGCAACGCATGCGCTGGCTCAGGCGAGACCTAAAAACAAGATAAAGGCACAAGCAGCGTGTTCCCTTTTTAATAGTCCATGGGGCGGGACAGGAGCTGTGCCTCTGAAGCCGAGTTCACTGCTAATAACCAGCTGAAGCAGCGCACGTTGTGCCTGCACATAGAGAAACTCATTAAAGAAAAGAGTGCTCACAGACTTAAAAACACCTACAGTGTAACAACCGAAGTAAAGGGGCCATCCCCATGGGAAGTTACAATTGAAGTCAAGGAGGTACTAAGGAGGGACTAACAAGCCTACTAAGGAATCAGAAGCCAGCATTTATGAAGGACAATAACACAAGCAATGACAAATTAGGGCGTGGAAGTGGGCGGGGCTTCTCCTCTATACTCCAGGACAACAAGTCTCCAGCTGACTCAGTCTCGACCTAAAAGAGTGGCTCCCTGCCGCGAGACATCTGGCTACAGTTTCTTCCTTCTGAGCAGGCACGTGACTCTTTCCGGAGGAAATGTGAGCTAAGGATACAAAACAAAAAAAAGTAGCCGAATTCCGAAGCGAAAAACAAACCCGGTTCTGTGCTGGAAACTTCAAAACTCCAACTTCTCACGGCGCCAGACTTAGGACACGACGGAGAACGCGGCAGAGGCAGCGCGAGCTTACACGGGTCTCTCTCTCCAAAGACGGCGGTGAGTTTACACTCGGCTTTACCCACCTCCCTTCCCCGCACACTCCTTCCTCTGCAGTAAAGAAACCACCGGCACAGACCTTTCGCGTTAGGAAAGCAGCAGTATTCCTTTCTCAAGTGCCCAAACCCCTTCCTCACTGACTGAAAAAGCGCATCTTTTAACTCGAAACAAAATTGACAAAAAGATGCATTCAGTTGCAAATTGGAAAACATACTGTGTGGAATCCCACTGACTGGGTGTCAGATTGTGGGAGCAGAAGGGGTGGAGTTACGAGGGGCGGAATCATTAGGAGGGAAGTCTGAAAGTCAATGTACAAATTTGTTTGAAGCTGCTCCAGAGACATTGGGAACATGTAAATATGTTATGTCCTACTTAATTGGTTACCAAGCAGACTGCATTTTAAAATATTTCACAGGTTGGAGCGGATGCTGTATAGATCTGTGTGCACCTAGCTAGTGCAGGACAGAGACTTTTTAACACATGTGCAAAGTGGCCTATAGCCTAGAGCCCCCACCTACCACAGGACCCCTAGGTAGGTAAAGTACCCTTCTCTCTATATCATGTCTATTTTTATATCTCAAACTCTTTCCTTCTCTCTGCTTACCGCTACCTCTGACTGTCTTTCTTTGCTCAGTGTCAACTTAAGCCCCCCCCGCCCGTAAAGACATATTTCAACTGCTTTCATGTGACCTTGCTTCTGAAAGATCATTTGGTAGATATCACGAAGGGTTGAATTATCAGAAAATGGGTGATAACATTTCAAGTTGTTCCGAACAGGGGCCACCAAAATATGTTTTGCCTGGAGCCCCCAAAAATCCTTAAAATGACACTAGTGCAGGAAATGAGGGGGATGACGCCGGATCCCAGTTCCAGCAGCTATTTCTGTGTCGGATCTGGGGTTCGGCTGACCCAGTCAAATAAGCTGAATTTGTTCTGGTGCAATTTTCCGACACCAGGACACATAGCAGCCAAGTTTTCACTTTGGTTATGTGTGACATTTCCATGTTTACAGTGTCCCTATGTGTGGCATTTCCATGCCCTGTGCATCACACTTTATCATGAGCAGACAACCTGACACTGAGACTCTAGCTGTGGTATTTCCGTCACCATACTATCCTCATAATGAAGGAAGTTCTGCTGATGGATTCTCCTGCAAATTTAGCTCTTCCTTTAAGAGCCCGATTACTGTATCAGCAGCCACCTGCTACAAATACATCCCTGAAGGCCATCTGCCACCATGATCACCTGCCCAGTGAAATCTTTTAATTGGGCCTCTTTCTTACAGGCCTTAGACCCTACATCACTTTGATATCAGTAGATACTGTGTCATACACGAGAGAAAATAAAAAAACCAAGGCTGCTGTATATTCCCATTCCGGGGCTACCAATGTCAAAACACAAACATTCCTACTGGAAATATTGATGAAGAAGGCTCACATGCCTCATAGATGTCTGAAACATATTGCACTCTCCAACCTTTTCATTAATAAGAGCTACTTATGTTCAATGAAAATCATGCCGAGCTACTGATATTATTTGTGTTGTACACATCAGACAAGTTTGCACTAGTGGTCACCCTATGCAAGACTGCCAGCCATGATCACCTCAGTAGGTATAACCATTAGTAATGCAAAAAAGGCCCTGTGGATTTGGAATGCCTCTACAGGGGTAATACATAAGAGCCACGGCTGCAATGACACTGGCACCAAGGTATAACATTAGTAATAAATCTCCCAATGCTGCATGATTTATTTTACAAATATCTTTTGAAAATCATAGGTTCTGAAAAACACACATTTTCATATGTGATACACACTTTTCAGTTTTGGTCCACATATATTATTTTAACCAAGCAAAAGCTTCTAATTTAGTAGGCTGGGCTGCACACAGGAGAGCTAATCACCTGTAGCTGGAGAGCTACCAGTAGTTCAAGAGCTACACGTTGGAGAAGATTACATCGTATCCTCACACTGTTTTATTTCAGGTGTGAGTAGTTGATCCTGTTCACATTTATTCATCCCATTCTGGTACTTGTAGTTTTGCATCTATAATGGGAAAAGCAAAAGTACAAATACCAAAATAAAGCAAATAAAATAATGTGTGTGACATAAGACTAATTGAGAGTTCTGCTTTACGATCCTAATGCTTACATATTCTATTCACTGAAGCTTTTTACATGAAGATGGAACAATTTGGTTTGATTTAATTTTTTAAAATAATAAACATAGTACTTATAAATATTTAAACATTTGTCAGATCTATGCTTTTATAACCAAAAAGCATAGTAGATATTTTTAATCCGGGAATGTTTTCTCAGATTTTCTACCGACAAATCATCCAAATCATACCAGATGGAAGTTAAAAGCAAGCATTGGCAAAGCCAATAGGTTTTGACTCTGCAAAATCTATTGCTTTTGTTAATGTTCTTTTAACATGTTACACTGCATGTTCTAAAGTTTAAAAAGTTTTAAAGTGGAAAAAAAGGGTTGTGATGCGGTCAACGCTGTCCGTGTGTTATTTATTTTTTGAAAAATGTTAAGCCATATTGTACAGCAGTCAGCGCCGCTGTGCAACATGTCTTAAATAAACATTGTCAATACCAGTAGATTTTGTACAGACGAAACCTATTGGCTTTGCCAATGCTTGCTGTGTTTAGGCATAAGGAGATTAAGTGATTTGCCTGAAGTCAAAAATTGTTGAGATGAGGGAGAAGCTAGGGAGAGGACGTGATGTGATTAAGTTTGCGAAAAAGTATCACTCAAATTGTCACATGTGAGACCTGGCAATGTCACACATTGTCTCACAGCAAGCTTGAAAGTATCACACAAAAGCCGACTGAAACTTGGAAGCCCTGATTGCATTGCAAAAATGCATATTAAATATCACTAAAGATCCATACACAAGCACAGACTGTATTGGAGAGTTTACAGCAGAACTAGAATGTGCTTGAGATACAGTCCTTGTGTAAAGTAACTGGTGTTAATGTAAAGCGCTCCAATACCTTCGGTTGGTGTTGGCGCTATAAAAATGGCACAAAAAAAATACCTGATGCTAATGTAAGGTTCTTCAATACCTTCGGGTGGTGTTGGCGCTACATAAAACTGCACACAATAAAAGTGAAAAACAGAGCCAGTGGAGGAGGGGATCTGTGCCACAGAGTTCAGCGGGAGCAAGCACCGACGGGCGGGAGGTAGACGGGCAACCAACAGCAAATGCGGGCAGCCGCGAGTAGATTAAGTGATTTGCCTGTAATCACAAAATGTGGAACTGAGGCCGAGGCTAGGGAGACAATATGGCGTCCTCTTGGGAGAGGATGTGGCGTAAGGGCTAGAGGTGCTGACTATTTGAGCTGGGAAACCGGGTTTGAGTTTCGGCATTGACTTAACATCCTTGATTGTGGGTAAATCACTTAATCTCCCCGAGCCTACAAAAATGAATGTGTCCTTATGTAACGTAACTGGTACTAATGTAAAGCACTCTAATACCTTCGGTAGTGTTGGCGCTACATAAAATTGCACAAAAAAAATAAATGTGAAAAGCAAAGTCGGGGAAGGTTGGGATCTAGGTGAATCTGTGCAACGAGATTCAGCGTGGGCAAGCAGTGACGGGGGGGGGGGAGGTTGACGGGCAACCAACAGCAAATGTGGGCTGCCACGGGGAGATTAAGTGATTTGCCTAAGTTTATGGTGTCCTTGTGAAAAGTAACTGGTGTTAATGTAAATCGCTCCAATACCTTCGTGTGGTGTTGGCACTTTATAAAACTGCATAAAAAAATGTGAAATGCAGAGCCAGGGACGATGTGGGTCCTCTTAGAAGAGGATGTGGCATAAGGGCCACAGCTGCCGACTATGGAGCTGGGAAACAGGGTTCGAGTTTCAGCGTCAGCTGAACATCCTTGATTCTGGGCTAGTCACTTAATCTCCCTGTGCCTACAAAAATGAATGTGTCCTTGTGTAAAGGAACTGGTGTTAATGTAAAGTGCTCCAGTGCCTTTGGGTGGTGTTGGCGCTATAAAAAAACTGCACAAAAAAAGTAACTTTTGCTCATGTAAAGCGCTCCAGTACCTTCCGCTGGTGTTAGAGTTATATAAACTGCAATAAAAAAAGCAAAGCGATGGGAAAAGCAGGGTCAGGGAGGCTGGGATCTGTTGACAGCAACGGGAGGGGGCAAGTAGTGACGGGCGGGAGGTTGTGGTAGGGAGACGGACAACCAACAACAAATGCGGGCAGGCATGGGGAGATTAAGTGATATATAAAGTAATGTCAGGACGTTGAGTTTCCTGCACCTCTGCAGGCACACGAGGGAGGAAGGCAGCAACTGGGAGGAGAGAAGACAGACGACACTCGTAATAAGAAATTTATAAAAATATTTAAATTACGTAAGAAGCACAGCAGCACAAATCACATGCAGTCACCAAACATGCCTGCTCACAAATAAAAAAGTAGGTCGAAAAAAGTGGATGAAAATTTGAAAAAGAGTACTTGGGCCAAGCTCCACTGATACGAAAAACACATGAAGTACAACAGGAAATAGCATGGTACAACCAACAGAAACTGAGGAAAACAAAGTGGCTAGCATACGAACAATTGAAAAGTAAGGTCGGGCTGTAAGCCCCTTTTAAGATTTATATTTGATTAGAAGAGATTTCACAAGCACAGAGCAAGTGCTGTGCAGGCGAAACCTAATCATTATTTCCCTCCAGGTTGTTTTTATTAAAAGAATTCTGGTCAATTGACTGAATTCAGCAACTAATTAATTCTCTGTTGCTTCCTTTTGTTTATGATAAGCCACGTTTACAATCTTCATCTGACAAGTTTTCCCTTATCGCATGTGATACCTTCTGCCAGCCCCAGCATTTTAACCAACATTACATTGCATTGTGATACTTTTAGATACACTTTTTAAAACAGGAGTTTGAGTTTAAATTCCCAGTATGTAAAGGGACATTCGCCAAATGAATGTGTGCTTAGGACTGACAAAGTGTCAAATCAGACACAGCCACTTGCCAGCTGTAACGAACCAAGGGCCCGATTCACAGAACTAACTTACTACAAAATCCTAAACTTACTACCATTTTGGTATTCACAGAAGGCACTTACTCATTTTGGTATTCACAGAATGCACTTACTCATTTTGGTATTCACAGAATGCACTTACTCATACTAACTTTATGTCCGCACTCGGGCCGGAGATTCCGGCCCGGAGGTGGAGATTCCGGCCCGGAGGTGGAGATTCCGGCCCGGAGGTGGAGATTCCGGCCCGGAGGTGGAGATTCCGGCCCGGAGGTGGAGATTCCGGCCCGGAGGTGGAGATTCCGGCCCGGAGGTGGAGATTCCGGCCCGGAGGTGGAGATTCCGGCCCGGAGGTGGAGATTCCGGCCCGGAGGTGGAGATTCCGGCCCGGAGGTGGAGATTCCGGCCCAATGGTGGAGATTCCGGCCCGGTTGTGGAGATTTCGGCCGGTGGCGGAATCTCCGCCACCGGCCGGAATCTCCACCATCGGGCCGGAATCTCCACCATCGGGCCGGAATCTCCACCTCCGAGCCGGAATCTCCACCACCTCCTGCCCGAGTGCGGACATAAAGTTAGTATGAGTAAGTGCATTCTGTGAATACCAAAATGAGTAAGTGCCTTCTGTGAATACCAAAATGAGTAATGCCTTCTGTGAATACCAAAATGGTAGTAAGTTTAGGATTTTGTAGTAAGTTAGTTCTGTGAATCGGGCCCCAAGTTAGAGACTCTAGGATTTGTCAGAAAGTCCTGATGAGCTCCTTACCCTGACTAGTGTCATCTGCACAGACGCATGTCTCGGAGTTAATGTGACACCACTTTCTAATTACGCAGCCTGGTACTAGTGCCAGAGATATTGAACTGCTTTGACTGAATGTGGGAAGAGCCAGAGGAATGCCGAGCTGTAGATGTACATTCTGCATCAGCTGAGAGGAAATCATTAGGCCTCCAAGCAGAGACTGATGCCCTGAAGCACCACCCTATAGGTTCTGCCTATAGTGAAAGAGAAGAATATAGAAATCTGACTGCACTTGGAGTAGGCTGAGCGTGGCCTGGGTCTCGGAATCTCTACTCAGTGGGTCTGTGCAACTTAGCTTAACCTCTTTATATATCACAGTGGCAGTTTAGATGATTGCTCTCACACCAGCCCTCAGATGACCCATGGACCTGACAATTCATAGATGTTCATGCCCGTGTGACTGAGAGGGTGGAGGCTACAAAGTTATGCTCCATTCATAGGGCACAGCCCTCCGAAATGGGAAGCTAGAGTTGCTTGGCTGTGGCTAGACTTCTGATTGACTGCACTTGGCAGAGAGGTTAGACAGACTCCAATACATCAAGAAACAAAACCAGCATTAGCAAAGCCAACAGGTCTTGCCTACGCAAGCGCTATTGGCTTTGCCAATATGTTTTAGCCATGTTATACACCAGCGTGGCAGCTGTTCAGCATGGCTAAAAGTTAGTGGGGTAAAGGAGAGTGGCCTGGAGTGGAGTGTCATAAAGTGGAGTTGAGTGGAGTGTTATGGAGTAGCGTAGAATGGGGTGGAGTGAAGTGGAATGTCATGGAGTGTCGTGGAGGGAATGGAGTGCCATAGAGTGGAAGGGTGTAGAGTGGAGTAGAGTGTCAGAATGGAGTAGAGTGTCATAGAGTGGAGTGTCATAGAGGGCCGTGGAGTGGTGTAGAGCAGAATTGAGTGGCATAGATGGTGTTGTGTAGAGTGGAGTAGAGTGTTGTAGAGTAGAGTGGCGTAGAGCAGAGTAGATTTTGTAGAGTGCAGTGCCATAAAGTGGACTAGAGTATGAGAGTGGAATGGCATAGAGCGGAGTAGAGTGTTGTAGAGTTCAGTGGACTAGAGTAGAGTGGAGTGGCACAGAGTGCCACACAGTGGTGTTGCATAGAGTGGAGTAGTGTGTCATAGAATAGAGTGGAGTTAAGTGGCATGAAGTGGCATAGAGAGAGTTGCGTAGAGCATTGTAGAGGAGAGTAGTGTTGCAGAGTGGCATGGAGTGGAGTACAGTGTTGTGGAGTAGAGTGTCATAGAGTAGAGTTTAATTGAGTGGAGTGCCTAGAGTGAAGTGGCGTAAAGTACAGTGGTGCAGAGTAGATTGGCGTTGAGTGCAGTGGCATAGAATGCATTGGTTTTGAGGAAAGTGGTGTAGAATGCATTGACGTAGAGTAGTTCAGTGGCGTAGATTGCGGCGGCATAGATTGCGGCGGCGGCGTAGAGTGGATTGTTTCAGAGTAGAGTGGAGTGGTTCAAGGTAGATTGGACTGGTGCAGGGTAGAGTTCCGAGGTGTAGAGTAGAGCTGCATAGAGTGCAGTGGTGTAGAGTGTTGTAAAGTGCAGCGGCATTGAGTGCAGTGGTGCAGAATAGATTAGAGTGGTGTGGAGTGATGTAGAGTGCATTGGCGTAGAGTGCAGTAGAGCGGCGTAGAGTTGAGTGGTGCAGTGGCGCAGAGTGCAGTGGCGCAGAGTGGCATAGAGTGCAATGGTGCAGAGTAGAGTGGCATTGAGTTCAGTGGCAGAGAGTGCAGTCTTGCAGATTACGATGTCTAAGACTGCAGCTGTTTAGAGTGGAGTGGCGCAGAGTGAAGTGGCGCAGAGTACCGTGTTGCACAGTAAAGTGGCATAGCGTGCAGGGGCATATAGTATTGTAGAGTATAGAGGCATAGAGTTCAGTGGTGCAGAGTAGTTGGCATAGAGTGCAGTGGCATAGAGTGCATTGGTTTTGAGTAAAGTGGAATAGAGTGGTGCGATGCAGTGTAGAGTGGTGTAGAGGGTAGTGGCGTTCAGTGCATTGGCATAGATTCAGTGGAGAAGAATGGTGCAGAGTAGAGTGCAGTGTTATAGAGTGCAGTGGTGCAGAGAAGAGTGGCGCAGAGTTCAGTGGTGGAAAGTGCAGTGTTACAGAGTAGAGTGGCATAGAGTAGAGTGGCATAGAGTGGAGTAGAGTGGAGTGGTCCCGGGTACATTTTTTCAGAGTAGAGTGCAGTGTTGTAGATTGGAGTGTCATAGATTGCAGTGTTGTAGAGTACGGTGGTACAGATTAAATTAGAGTGAATTGGTGTAGAGTGCAGGGACATAGAGTGGAGCAATGCAGAGTAGAGTAGAGTGGTGTAGAGTGTAGTGGTGTACAGTGCATTGGCATAGAGTGCAGTAGAGAAGAGTGGTGCAGAGAGGAGTGCAGTGGCATAGAGTACAGTGGTGCAGAGAAGAGTGGTGTAGAGTGGAGTGGTGGAGGCTAGAGTGTAGTGGCATAGAGTAGAATGGTGCAGAGGAGAGTGCAGTGGCGTAGAGTGCAGTAGTGTAGAGTCAGTGTCATAGAGTTCAGTGGCAGAGACTGCAGTGTTGCAGATGTTGTAGAGTACAGTGGTGTATAGTAGAGTGGCGTAGAGTGCATTGGCATGGAGTGCAATGGTGTAGAAAGCATTGCATAGAGTACAGTGGTGCAGAGTAGAATAGAGTGGTATAGGGTGCAGTGAAGTAGAGTACAATGGCATAGAGTACAGTGGCGTAGAGTACAGTGGCGTAGAGTATAGTGGCGTAGAGTATAGTGGCATAGAGTGCAGTGGTACAGAGTAGATTGGCATAGAGTGCAGTGGTGTAGAGTGAATTGGTTTTGAGTAAAGTGGTGTAGAGTGCATTGGCGTAGAGTGCAGTGATGCATAGTAGAGTGGCATAGAGTGGAGTGGTGCACAGTGCAGTTGCACTGAATGTAGATTGTTTTAAGGTGGAGTGGCGCAGAGTAGATTTTGAGTGGCGTAGAGTGGATTGGCATAGAGTGCACTGGCGTAGAGTGGAGTGGTACTCAGTAGATTGCATTGGCGCAGAGTGCAGTGGCATAGAGTGCAGTGTTGCAGAGTAGAGTGCATAGAGTGGAGTGGCACGAGTGAAGTGGTATAGAGTGCAGTGGTGCATAGTAGAGTAGTTTGGGGTAGAGTGCATTGGCATAGAGTAGGGTGGTGTAGAGTAGAGAGGCATAGAGTAAGGTAGTGTAGAGTGGCGTGGTGCAGAGTACAGTGCAGTGACAGTGTGGAGTGGAGTGGCATAGTGTTGAGTGGTGCAGAGTAGAGTGGAGTGGGGTAAAGTGGAGTATGCATGGTGTGGCAGCACACAGCCATTACAGACAACACATCTTCAATTGAAATGACCATTACATAAGCACATTCATACAGTTTTACTGATGAAAGTATACAGCACATAAACGATAATGTGTGGAAATGTCATCCCCTAATGTATTGATTTGTTTTGACCGTATTAAAATATTTGTTTCCACCACACTTCAGAATTACCAAAACATTTGCTTCATTTGTCCTTTTCTAATTCTGAAATATCGGCACAGTTAGTTTACAGACATTTACATTTTGTTCTGTGCTAAGAAAAAAATAACATTGTACAGCCTTCCTGAAGTGCACTCCCAATAGCCAGCATGATTGTCACATAAATCCTCTCACTTTGAAGTCAGAGAAAGAAAAGTAAAGACCAAGCTCCCTAGAAGACATATCCTTACATTTGACCTCTGGCTTTGAATGCACAGCAAATGTGACAAGATAGGAACAAGATTCAAAGGCCTGTTTGCAGAAATCCAGTACTGGTGGAAGAATACAGTAGGCCACAGAAGGGATGAATTCAAGCTGGGCACCCTAAAACAAATAGAGCGACAAATAAAGCAAATGTGAGTTCCAAACCACAAAGCCAATGGTAACCAATGGACAGAATGCATTCCCAGAGGAGATTTCCGAATGTCCCAGAGATGTTGTTAGCAAACCAGGCGGCTGTGCTGTCTGGTAGGCTGCAACCTAAAAAATTTACCCTTTCAAGCTGACCCTGAGCTCAGCTGACATGCATGATTAATTTGGACCTTGAAGTTATGCAGAGAATTTTATTGTATGCGTTAATCTAACACAAAATGCATGGTAATTCACAGAGCTGTGAGACACAATTCAGCAGTACCCGGATGTTGTCTGCTTTCTGTTAGGAGCAGCAAACTGCAAGGGTGTCTTTCTTATTATTCCTTCAAGCGGGGCCCAAACAAAGGCCTGATTTTAAGGGCATCATACTTCCTTTCGTTCAATTATCATCCTGGCCGGGAGCCATCTCCAGCCTAACACATAAATGTTAATGCAGTGGAATGCAACAAAAGAACACAGCTTATCCCTTCACAATTTTAGAGAAACTATGATTTGGAGGTGGGTTTTGACTTTGTTCATGGCCCCTTTGTAAGAGATGCGCATGCACTGTAAGAATGCCAGCTGTAAGTGTGTGGATAAGTAGTTTCACAAGAAACTATTTAAATGGCAGTTACTCATTTATTGTTTTATTTCATTAGTTCAATCAATCAATCAATCAATCAGAATTGTAAGCGCGCTACTCACTCGTGAGGGTCTCAAGGCGCTGAGGGGGGGGGTCCGCAGATCTGTTTAGCCGAAGAGCCAGGTCTTGAGGGTCTTCCTGAAGGTGTTCAGGGAGGGGGCGCGTCTGATGTCTGCCGGTAGCTCGTTCCAGGTCTTGGCTGCAATGTGAGAGAAGGATCTTCCACCTGCTCTGGCTCTGTGGATGCGCGGGGTTTCGGCCAGTGCGAGGTTGGAAGATCGAAGGTTTCTTTTGGGTACGTGGAAGTTGATTCTGTCGTTGAGGTATTTGGGTCCGTTGTTGTGTAGGCATTTGAAGGCGTGAGTCAGGATTTTGAAAGTGACTCTTTTCTCCACGGGGAGCCAGTGGAGACTTCGTAGGTGTTGGCTGATGTGTTCGTGTCAGGGGATGCCGAGGACGAGTCTGGCGGCGGTGTTCTGTATTGTTTGGAGTTTGCGGAGTAGGGACTTGTTGATGCCGGCGTAGAGTGCGTTTCCGTAGTCCAGTCTGCTGGTGATGAGTGCGTGGGTGACTGTCTTCCTTGACTCAGGGGGGATTCACTTGAAGGTCTTGCGGAGGATGCGGAGGGTGTTGAAGCAGCTGGAGGTGACGGCGTTGACCTGTCGGTTCATGGTGAGTGATGAGTCGAGTACGAAGCCGAGGTTCTTGGCGTTGTCTGAGGGGGTAGGTGGGCTTCCTAGGGCGGTCGGCCACCAGGTGCTGTCCCATGCAGAAGGGGTGGTACCGAGGACGAGGACTTCTGTCTTCTCGGCATTGAGCTTCAGGCAGCTGTTGGTCATCCAGACTGCAACGTCTTGCATTCCTTTCTGGAAGTAGAGTTTGGCAGTGGTGGGGTCTTTGGTGAGGGAGAGGATGAGCTGGGTGTCGTCGGCGTAGGATATGATGTTGAGGCCATGTTGTCGGACGATGGCTGCGAGGGTGGCCATGTAGATGTTGAAGAGGGTGGGGCTCAGTGATGAACCCTGTGGGACTCCGCAGGTGATTTTCGTGGGGTCGGAGAGGAAGGGTGGGAGTCTGATCCTTTGGCTTCTTCCGGTGATCAATGATCGGATCCACTCCAGGGCTTTTCCTTGTATGCCTGCGTCGTGTAGTCTGGCGACTAGTGGGAGATGATGTCGAAGGCCGCTGATAGGTCGAGTAGGATGAGGGCTGCGGAGTGGCCTTGGTCCAGGAGGGTGCGGATGTCATCTGTGGCGGCGAGTAGGGCGGTCTCTGTGCTGTGGTTGCTTCGGAATCCGGATTGGGACGGGTCGAGGACGGGTCGAGGACGGCGTTCTCTTCAATGAATCGTGTCAGTTTCCTGTTGAGTGTTTTCTCTGCAACTTTGGCTGCGAAGGGGAGGAGCGAGATGGGGCGATAGTTCTTGAGGTCGGTGGGGTCAGCTGTGGGCTTCTTGAGCAGGGGTCTGACTTCTGCGCGCTTCCAGTCGTCTGGGAAACGTGCCTGTTTTGAAGGTGGTGTTGATGGTGCGTTGTAGTTCGGGTGCGATGGCGGCCGCAGCTCTGTGGTAGATGTGAGGGGGGCAGGGGTCGGTGGGGGCCCCAGAGTGGATGCTTTTCATGGTCGAGGCGGTGTCTTCGGCCGTGATAGGTGTCCAGTTGGAGATGGTGGGCTGGCCGGTGTTTCTGGGGGCCGTCTGTGGCACCTGGTGGATGGTCGATGAAGTTGTCATAGAGGTTTTTGATCTTGAGGTGGAAATAGGTTCCAAGCTTGTCGCAGAGGTCTTGGGATGGTGTGATGTCTGTGGCTTCGCTGCGTGGGTTGGTGAATTCCTGAATGACACTGAAAAGTTCCTTGGAGTTGGTGGAGTTGGCCAGGATTTTGTTGTGGATGAAGTTCCTCTTGGTTGCTCTGATCTGGTTATGGTAGTCAGTCAAGGCGTCCTTGTAGGTGGTGAGGTTTTCGGTTGTCTTGGTGTTTCTCCAGTTCTTCTCTAGGCGTCTGCAGGTGCATATGGCTTCTTGGAGAGCAGTGGTGAACCAGGCGGCTTTCCTGGGGCGTTGTCTGTCGGGGTTGCGTAGCGGGGCGAGCTCGTCTGCGCAGTTGAAGATCCAGGTGTGGAGTTCTCTGGCTGCGTTGTTTGCGTCATTTGCGTTGGGTGCCCAGGTGTGGTTGTCTCGGGTGAGGGTGGAGTTAAGTTGCTCGTCGGTAACCTTGCTCCAGTTCCTTCGAGGTGGGCGTGGGGCTGGTTTGGGTGCCTTGGGTTTGTTGATGGCGAAGTGTACGCAGTGGTGGTCGGTCCATGGCGGCTGCGTTGTGTGGCTGAATTGGACGCTGTTTCCTGCCGCGAAGATGGGGTCGAGGGTGTGTACTGCTCTGTGGGTCGGTGTGTTGACGAGTTGTTTAAGTCCGATGCTGGCGAGGTTGTCACGAAGGATAGTGGAGTTGGGGTCGCTGGGGTTGTCGAGGTGGAAGTTCAGGTCTCCAATGAGTATGTAGTTTGCTGAGGCGATGGCGTGGGGTGCGATGAAGTCGGTGATGGTGGTGGCGAAGGGTGTTCGTTCATAACACTACTCATGCCTTTGGAGGGTGTCCGGGCCCTTTACATTACACACACAGAAAATAAATCACCCGTGTGTCAATCAATGTACAGGCAATGTTGCATAAGATCATGAGAGTAATAAGGTGCAGGAGTCACATATTGTCCATACTTGTAGACATTTTATGTTTAGAGTGCATGGTCAGGAGAAATGCAGTCAGGATTTAAAACTTCATACAGTGATTGGTGTTGTCTGTACTAATAAGACTTTATTACTACCTAAAGGAACCCTTCTTTACAAACGTAGATTAATAAAAGATTGAGGAAAAAACAATAAGGATCTAAGCCAATAACTTGCAGTTTGCATGCAGCTCCTTGATGCCGGTTTATAGCTCACTGTGCTATATTAGAAGGACTGCAACTTATGAACTGGAATGTAACAAAAGGATCTTTGTTTCAAAAGTAGTAACCCACTTATTTATCTGCATAAAATACAAATCTGTATTCTGCATGTTACACAATGTGTTTTTCAGCAGGCACATAAACCTCCATTCAAATTTATAAGTCAAAGCTGTGACTGGACAAAACACGGAACTCTTCTGGAACTGCATTAACCAGCAGAGTTATTTTACCATTATTATAATTCCCTGAAAATTGCTGGCCACACACAGGTTCCTGCAGCGATGTCTCATCCTTGTGAGCTATTTTAAAATGCATCCTGTTTGTGACTAATTAAGTAAGCTAGAGCACATTTACTGTCAAATTTGTCCTTGTTGCATGTTTTTATCGTTTGCAGCAGGTTTTAAACAGAATAAATGTATAAGTTGATTGTCAGACTTCGCTTTTCATGACTACGCACCCATTCTTCTATCACGCCTTAACCCCTTGAATTATGGGTTCCCAGAGTACATTTTTCCAATTCTAGCACTGTACCGAGGAATTTCTAGGGTATAGTGACAGACCACTCTGGTTTTGCCCTGATGAAGCCCTGTTTAGGGTGAAACGTGTTGGCTGCACATGTATTGGATTAAGAATATTAAAGAAGAATTTTTGAAGACTCAAGAACCTCTTTCTTATCTATGATTAATTATTCTTGTTGCTTTTTTTTGCCATTGCTTTACTGGAGATAGTAGATTAACAAGCCCTAGAGTAAATTCCTCAAGTGGGACAATGTTTTCCATTAAAGCATCCAACCTGCCAGGATATGTGTTGTGGTTTTAAACATTCGAAGCAGTGTCTCCCACAGATATCCTAGTCTTTACTAATGTTTGTGGAGATTAGTTTCCAGCTGTAGTCAAAATAACTTCTCTAGTCCATAGTGGAGTACATTAGAAAAAGTAACACCATCTTGGACGGATTATGTGACAAATGCTTGCATATACCTCTTGACAGGGCTGTGTTTTTAATACTTTATGAAGCCTTATTGTTCTTATTATCTGACATGTAACTATTGCTCACATTATGTAATATTAACATTGCTAATTTAGCTTGAAAGTTAATTAGTGCTGCTCCTCTCTGATGGGCCATTATTGCTTATGCAACTTGATAGGCTATAATATATAAAACATCCTGATGAGTTAATGACATATAGGGCCTTAAATTGGCCCTTTTTGCTTTTTGCTAAGGAGGTGGAGTCGTGCACTGGCTCGCGAGAGTGTAAGAGTCCCCTCTCAGTGTGTCCTGGTACATATAAGAACAAGTAGTATTTACTCCAAGGAAAGAATGTCTGTGGGGGAGACGTTTGCGACCACCCATTTTCCGAGCTAACCTCCCGTTGCCAGGGTCTCTTCTTATCCTACATTGAGTTTCTTATCTTATCGTCTTTCTTGTTACCACTAGGGGTGGGCAGAACTGGCGGAGTTTCACTCTGTAGAATTCCACGGAGTTACATGAAAACTCAGCGAGATTCCGCAGAGTTGAGCGGGCGGAATCGGCACGTCGTTCTGATGTTTAGCGCCGGGAACTTGTACTGTACTGTACTGTAAAATCAGCATGCATGGCATCGCGTGGCACACTCCAGGGCGCTGCTTCTTTCTGCTGCTCGAGGAGATTTAGCTTTCTTAATGCGAATAATCACGACCTACCGCGACCGCCCGCATCGAGAAGATCTCACCCTGGGGCGTTCTAGCACCCGCAAATTGCAGGGGGGGGGACACAAATTATTGCTTGCGCTCACCAACTTAGCGTTGGCGAGCCACACGTAAGAAAAAAGTCTGCTGCTTGGTGGAGTTTTGTCAGAACTCCGCGTTACAAGCATAACATGAAGTGGTCAAAACTCTGCGAACTCCGTCAGCAGAGCGAAGTTTATCGCCCACCCCAAGTTGCCAGAAACAAAGTAGGGCTTTCACCAGCTCTTGTACCCGAGACGTACATTCTGCTGCTGGAATAAGTTAACGCATTTTATTCTGAAAAGAAAAAATGGAAGTATTATGTTATAACCTACTGCGCTAATGGGCCATTGACTAACAAGGGTTCTATTAGATGCCATGACTGTGCCATGGCAACTATAGAATACTAGGTGAGGCAGAGCGGTGTTGACCGTTGCAGGGTCAAGAGCCGGGCTGTCTTGTGCTGTATGTTGGTGGAATAAAGAAGAAGATTCAAGTACTTATTGCCTCAGAAGTACTTCTTAACATTGGCAACGAGGGTGGAATATGAATCCCACCTCAGGGATGGGAATAGTCAAATCTATTCTGAAGGCAACTTCTCCCACCAATAAGGAACAAATCGGGTTCTTCATGGGTGTGGCAGAGTATTACGCCAAATGTATCCCCAATTTTGCCAGCGTGATTCAACCAATTAGACTTCTTTTCAAGAAAGGTGTGAATTCTGATTGGTCTGAAGATTGTGTAAAAGCATTCAGAGTTGTCAAAGAAAGCATAGCCAAAATGCCTAAGAAGACTTAAATTGCTTATTGCCTCAGAAGTACTTCTTGACATATTATCCTGCTTAATATTTATTTCCGTGCTTTGTATGTCTTTCTTCATTTGCTTTTCTTTTTGCATGCTTATATGATTTATAGTAGCTCTGTTTACTAATTTGTTAGTAAGTTGGTGTGGCACTAGGAATATTACATTTGTTATTACATTTCATTTTGCTGAAATGCTCATTATTATAGACTCTTTAGCAGTAACTATATAAACTGTCAAATCCCATTTATCATTGGTATCACTCAGAATACAAGCCCCCATATGTTAAAATTGAGGAAGATATCGCAGCACCAGTCTCCCTTGGCATCGTGCTGACCAGGCCCGCCCAAAACCAAAAGTGCAGTTTTACAAAGTAGACAGTGTGGTGTATGTGTACCCACTGTCATGGCCACATGCAAATGATGGAATTCCCACTCAGGATAGTGGTGGCGCTCCACGTGCACCAGCGCTATCAGTATTACAGAAGGGGACCACAAGCGGCTAGTTTTGGATCAACTTACTGTTCATCATCTGACACCGGTCCTATTATCTTGCTTGCCTTTTTTCTCCCCTTCCCTAATTTCAGGGGGAGTTTGGTGCCTTGTTGATTTTCACCAACACAACTGCATCATTAATCAAGATCTCTACAAATATCCAAATTTGCTTTTTCCTTATGGGTTTTTCTCCGATCTGTGACTGTCTAAAGAAGACACGTCACCTTTGCAGGGTGGATCCATAGGTACCAGGAGGAGAAATCTCAGAGGGCACTCAGCAGACCTACATTGAGTGCAGTGCATGGAATACAGTTAAGTACAGGCTTGGAGATAACTAGCATGATTTTTTGGATGTAAAGCAGACTGAGGTGCAGTAATGTCCAACGAATAACTCACATAGTTGATATAAAAGGTATGATGATTTTCCTGACCACACTTCCACTTTACGCTAATTTATTTCATATCCCCAGCTGATTTTGTTTCATAATCATTTGGCTTTCATAGTTTGTGTGATATGTTTCACAGAATAATAGAAATTGTGAATCTGCTTTCTGACTGGAATATAACCGTGCAATGATGTGTGTAGAAAATCCATAACATATTTTATATACACAAATACCCAAATGAGTGAACACATTTTGCATCATATATGTAAAGTCTTTGGGTGGTATGATTTGCTTTTTCGAAGAATGGTGTATTACAGTCAGGCCATAGTAAAATAGTTAGTATATTCCAAAGAAGACACAGCATCCTTTATAGTTGGTTACTTTTCTGGAGGTTGTTACCCAGCTCTAACTGAAGTCCCAGACTGATTGAATTCACTGTATGCTGTTTGTCAGATTCCGTATATTTACCCAGTGGTGATTCATTGAAAGGGGAGAACAGGTAAATAAACAATTTGCCTCAATCTTGTTCCAGGATGACCAGCATTAATACCTATTATCATTTGAGCAAGCCATTTTCAGCCCTTTATAATATTTAAGTCAAATAATGGTGTCCCCTCAGTGCCATGTTCTGGATTTGAAAACACTGCCCCTAAATACAGAGGCTTCTGACAATAATGTATTCATTAAATTGGGAGAAAGTGTGCCAATATTAAGATCTCATTATAACTATCCTGTTTATTGTATCATTTTTAGGTTGCAGCTATGTCGGGTTGTGGTGAAGATCCAAGAGTGTTCACTGCTCCTTCCCTGCCCTCCGACCCCCGTTATTCAGCAACAGTTGCCAATGGCTACTTGGGTACACGCATCTATGGAGATGTACTCCATGTCAATGGGATTTACAATGGGGCTGTTCCGGACTGCCATCGTGCCATCATCCCCAGCCCTGTCAATGTACGGATGAATGTCGCTAGTGAAGAGCCGCTGACAGACTCCTTCTCCTTAAACACACAAACAGGTAAAGCACACAACCTGTCTAATAAAAGACTAGGGCTAGATGTATTAAAAGACTGTTTGCTAAAACTGGTAGCAAATTGTGGCCCAAGTATTTGCAACCAGTCTTAATTTTGTTATGCATCCTATGTACTAACAGTCACATCTAAAATTGTCCAGTTGCAGAATGACCTTCTTAATGAGTACTAATTAGGCATGCGATTATTCGCAACCCCACATGACAGACTGCGAACACAGGGATGATGGCCAGCAAGGAACAACATACCATCTTCCTTGTATTTGCATTCCAAAACAGTACACAGGAAACTCGTGCTGCTTTTCTAAACAAAAAGATTTTTGGTTTGGGAAAACATCTAGGGGATCAGGCAGTGGTCCTATTGGCTACTGCCTACTCCCCATGAGGTTGCCAACATCATTCACAAAGGGGAAGGTGTCTCAATGGAACGACCACTTTGTAAATCCTTTACTACCTCCTTTGAGGTGTTCATTACTGATCAACGGTTTGCAACAGCAATTATGGTAGCAACGTATTGATGCAAACCATTGCGACTAGCAAATAAGAGGGGTCACCCCTTTCATGTACCCTCATAAGTGCGATCTGGAATAGCTTGCAAAATGGGATTTGCACCTAGAAAGATGCGGTCTCAAACCCTGTGAGTTTGTAAATCACTGGATTCTCAAAATCAAAAGGAATTTGTACCGCTCTGTTAAAAATTAACGTTGTTCTTTAAAGAACAATCGCAGGCCCACTTTACATTTGTGTAAAGAGAATGTATCTATCCAATTATTCTTAGTCCTAATGTTATCTTGTTCATTGAATGAAGGATACATAGTTAGCGAGATTAGTGTATTCAAAAGAAAATCCATAGCCCTTAAATGGAAGTTTATATTTCTCCTTTAAATATGTCAACATTTTACCCATGGTTAACAAGATGAAAGCAAATAAAAATATTATTTTGGGTACTTGATCTTTAACACATACAGTCACCAAATTTCAGAAGTCTGCAGTAAGGTTGTTTTTTTTTTAGAGCGAGGGAGAGAGAGAGAGAGATTTTAACTCGCATGGTATTTTAGCAATATCTAGGATAGAGATCCCACTAGGTATATGGATTAGGTGCTGTTGGGCCTAGGTGGGGGTATAGTGGAGGGTAACCATCCTCTGGTGTTTGCCATGAGCTCACCGTCTAAGGCAGAGTCAGTGAGTGTGGTGGAAAGAACAAGATGCCACCCAGCTGTTTGGCAATATTTTTCCCGCAGAGGCTTAGCAATGTAATTAGTCAGAATGTCCCACTGGATGCTGTTGTGGTGGTGTGAGGGTGTGATATTGCTCATACTTTATCTAACAGCTAGTCTGGAGGGGAAGGATTCATCCCTACCATTGGTCTAGAATGCTGTCAGCATTTTTTCCTCACCCTGTGAAAGGAGGCGCTTCCTCTGGCCCCTTGTCTCTTCTTGTCTAATTGCTTTGCTCTCCTCTTCTGACCATATCTCCACTGACCGGCGTCACATAGCCTGGGTGGTAGACTCCCTTTCCAATGTTGAGATACTTGGGGGCATATTATCAACGGCCAGCGATAATTATCGCTGGCCGTGCTCTGCGATAGATTTCTTACGCTGGCTATGTCTGGAAATTATCGCCCTGGTAGCGCGTTATTAACAACACGCTTCTCCAGGGCGATAAAAATTCCAGAGATAGCGAGGTTATCGCCATTTTGCAGGGAACATCGCTGGTTTTCCAGCGATGTTCCCTGCAAAGCGGCGATAACCTTGCTGATACGACCCTGTGGTCGTATCAGCACAATCCACCCCTATGTTAGGGATGGCTAAGTCTGGATTATAGCAGACGTTAGATTTTAGCGAAACGGCCGTTTCGCCAAAATCTAACGTCTGCTATGATCCTGTGAGCTGCCTTGTAAATATCGCGATGTGCACATCGGCGATATTTACAACGTAACCCATCTGAGGTATGCCAGTAGCGCCACTTTGCATCTCATTAGAGATGCAAGGATGGGCGTTGGGGAAAGAGGCGATAGTGCAGGGATTCACGCGATAGCGTGACCTTTCTGATTAGGCGATAGAATTATCGCCGCTTTCCGTCCGAAAACGGACGCTAAAGCGGCGATAATTGACTATCGCCTGGTTGTTAATATGCCCCTTGGTGTTTTGCAAGCAGTGAGACCAGGTCCAGAAAACGAGTTGCAAGTTTCTTTAAACAATCCCAGAGCACTGGCTTC
The DNA here is from genome assembly GCA_963921515.1 of Calotriton arnoldi. NCBI lineage: Eukaryota > Metazoa > Chordata > Amphibia > Caudata > Salamandridae > Calotriton > Calotriton arnoldi. Next base: position 1,865,572 of record CAWUFW010000478.1, on the reverse strand, counting down.
CCATCTATGTAATGTGGTATTTCCTGTGATTTAGTTATGGTGTGTATTAATCTCTATGCAGTGTTGTATGAGGGGGGGCATGTCCCAAAGCATTTGTTGCAAATTGGCTCCAACCAAGTGGCACCAATGACAACAGGAGCCTCCACTAGGGAAGAATTTATTTATTGTATTGGGCATAATATGAGCCCTGTGGACTGTCAGAATTTGAATAAGTTTGAACCTGGCGTTTCTAGACACAGTAGCTGGGTGTGCCAGTATTCAGTCCCATTCATTGTTGTCGAGGGGTCTCCCAAACTAGGCTTCCCATCTGTCCCATAGCCTAGTCAAAGGCACATGGGTATGTTTGCTAAGTTCCATGGCCAATCAGCTAATGAGGCATCTGCCGCTGCAGATGAAGTCAAGGCTCTGTAAAAATGTATGTGTGGGCAGCTCCTCAGTGGAATTGTGTCAGGCAGAGCACACAGTTCAGGATGTTGATGTAAAGAATTGGCCTCTTTGAGTATCATGCTGTTCTGTGATATCCTCACAGTATAGGAGTTGACCATCTTGGAAAGATTTCAAACAACGTGACACAGTGGCTAGGTCATACAAATCGTATATCCCACACTGTCCTCAGTCAAAAATATGGTGAACACTCTACACATACCAGCTGTTTAATGATACGCCTGCTCCACAGAAAAATATGTACATATAAAAATAGTGGTGCACCCAAAACATCAAGTTAAAAAAAGATCCTGTGGAATTATCTGAAGTTCTTGTATGTTCTTTATTTTACTTGAAAAACGTTTTCTCTGTTTTTGACATGTTAATATATTTACAGCCACAGCCAACTCGTTTCATTCAAAAGAGAACTTTCTCATGGCTTGTTGGTTCACGCACAATGCATTTCCTTTGTGTATGCATAGGAAAAACACCTTTCTTCCGGTATATTTCTTCTAATTGTGGTATGACAATATAAACCTTGTAGGTTCAAGCACAATACATTTCTTTTGTGTATCCATAGGAAAAACTCATTTTTTCCGGTGTATTTCTTCTAATTCTTGTATAACATTATGAATGCAGATTTACTGGAAGTAAGGTGGCTGACATCCAGATGGCTGATAGCCAGTTGTGTACTCTAGTCACTCCCATGAATTGTGTTGTGGTACTCTCCGCTTCGGAGTCTCTCCTGCTGTGACAGCAAGCCTTTCAAGAGGAAGAGGGAGAAGAATAGTGTACACTTCAAAAGAAGCAGAACCTCAATATAAAACTTGCAAGACTCAGACCCTAAATCACCTTTGGTGTCTGGAAATGGACTATAAGAAGGGGAGGATGAGACCCCAAATATTTGTCCTCTGCCAAGCAGCCAGACAGGCTGTGTGAGTAGGGGAAGCTCTGCAAGACGTCTGCCTGTGACCAGAACTGGGGGCCAATATCTGCTAGTCTCCCTGGTGGGTGAGGGGACACCACCCAGGGAAATCAAGACCACTTGCTCTGTAGCATGGAGCACCAGCACTTGCCTGTTTGCCAAGACCAGTGTGACTTGTGAGGAAGAGGAGAGCGTTGGATGGAGCAAGGTCCAGTGGGTAGCCCTGCTCAGAGGATTCCCGGTGCAAGGTGTGAGGAGATGGCTGTGCACTAAACCGATCGTTGCCAGTGTGCAGGATCAGGCCAGCGACCCCGCTATGCAAGGAGAGGGCTGCCATGAAATCCGCTATGAACTGAGTGCTGTGCGGGGAGCGTGAAGCCTGTACCAACTTATTGCAGGAACCCTGAATGCCAGGAATGGCTGCTTTAGAAGCAATTGCTGGTGACAAAGCCCCAAGACCTGTGTGGGCCGTAGCAGCGACCCCGTATTCCAGGAAGAGCCACAGTGGTATAAGTTGCTATACAGTGAAGACCGATGCCTTGCTAGCGGGTACCGCGACAACCCTGTATGTCAGGAAGGGCTACCGGTACCACGTACTGAGAAGCTTGGGCCGCTGCCCAGAAAACTGAAAGGTGTAACCCTTGTGTCTAAACCAGTATTGAGACCTGCCCCTGATCTGCCCGTGGACTCGGGAGAACGTCGAGAGGACATAGTCACATCGCAGGTAACAGAACGGGAGCACCAGGATTAGTCCCCATACCCCCGTTTGGGGAACGCTGAACTTACCGTGCTGACAGAAGCCCAGGAGCACCTCTGATTGCTGTTGAGGCTGGTCATGCAGCTCAGGGAAAGCCTGTGTCTGCCGGGTGCTGCCATGTGTCCTGTGTGCCGACCTACTTGAACGAGCAGGTCTGGAGCATTGAGAGTGTCCGCAGTCAGGGCCCCCCCTGAGACGCTGAATGCTTCCTCGCTGCTGGATTGGGCAAGACTTGTTACCAGGCCCCAGGGGACTCGCTGCTAAAGGTGCTGTGGCACCATAGACACTTTTAACTGTTTTCTAAGAGTTGGAGTGGACTCTTGAGTAAAGCCTATTGGTGAGCATTTCCTGGATACAGTGAATGGAGAATAACCCCGACCACATTACAAAGAGTAGATGGGAACGGAATTTGCCAGTGAAACACTAGAACCCCTACCACAAGAGGATTGTTTTATTGCTTATGATTGTTGTAATACTTCTTTGAATGCGTAGAGTTAGTAATAAAATACTTCTTTTTAATATAAAGATAAGTATTTGGACGGTGATTTATTGATAATGCTGTATGCATTTTAAGTTATGAGTTGTGTTCACTAACCTGTATCTACACTCTTTTCCCTCCCCTCCCCCCGAGCCAGCCTTTGACTGCTCCTCCACATCTACCACTGGCAGTCAAGTGCAGAAGGGGTCATTGGCTCAGTTGCTCAGGATCCATAGGAGGTCGGGCCCCCAGGCCATCAGGTATTAAAGGCCTTATTCACCATGGTTGGGCCCAGTAGCCCCTGTCTGCCCCATGGCCTCTGAAAGGGGTTCTGACAGTTGCCTAAACAGTTGTACAGATGGAGGAATGAGTAGACGATCTTAAAACCAATATACGAACAGCATTGAGAAACAAGATAGCTGATTGGAAATATGAGGAGATGGAAAATGGATCCCGCCAAAACAACCATCGGATTGTTGGTATACATGAAGGTTCAGAGAACTAAACTGCAGTGGGCTCCTTTATTAAATGGATAGCACTACTGCTAAAAGCAGAAATGCTAAAGTAAGATGGAGGCTATTCCCCTGAACTGTTATCAATCGCGAGGGTGTACTGCATTCTATTCTTGTCTCCAAAACTGGAGCCCCACACAGAACAATAATTGTGTTTTTCTCAAGATTTTCTGCTGAAAGAGGAAATATTGAATAAGTCTTGTGGGAAGAAAGAAAAATTAAAGCCTTCACTGGGTATACTTTTTCCATTTTTTCAGACTATTCTTATTCTGAAGGAAAGTGTTTAAGAGAAAGTAGATATGTGTAGTTTGATTTTAAAGGAATGGGTATTTCCACAGCACAGCGGCGGCCGGCACAGGTAAATGTGGTGGGTCAGGGAGGGAAGGGGGGGGGGGGAGTCGACAGACAGAATAGGTATAATATAAATAAATAATACCTATTCCATCATCTGTTGACAGTGGAAACACGTATAAATATGTTAGAATAGACTAACTGCTGAATGCTGTCAGCTTCATTCAGCAAACATCAGGGAAGGACAGGGCCGGGCAGATTGAATCAGGATGACAATTGGACACCAGAACTGAAGGGGAGGAGGGCATGGGTGTGGTGAAGGTTTGGGGACAATGTAAAAAAGTGCATGGAGCAAAAAAAGCAGCACATCGGATTAAGAATCACAAAGAATGTTTAAGGTTGTGACCATTAATATGAATAGCTTAAATAATATTTGCATGGCAAACTCTATATTTTCATATTTATAAGACATTCAAGCATAGATTATATTTGTCCTAGAAATGAATATTGTCAATGAAAAGCCTGTTAAAGATAACTGGAAAACTAAGCATACATAGATTCTGGAAATTATATTTGTTAGTGCCACTACATCACATAGAGGTACAGCTATAATCAATCGAGGATTACAGAGCGCTCAAATAATTAGGTGGAGACTGACCCCAAAGGTTAATGGGCTTAATCAATCTTGTACATTGGTTTCATATTATGGACCCATCACAAACAATCCTTACATTTTGAAAGATCCTAAGATCACTTTAACTACATATCTGGAAACTGTTTTTGTGAGGGTGGCAAGGTGGTTTAATTGGACTCTAGGCATAATGGATTTTCAAATAAATCCAGTGGGGAAAAAAGTTGTCAGAAAGCACCTGTTTGAACTAATACAAGCATATGGATTAAAAGATATTTGGAGAGAGGTACATCACAGTGGGTGACAGTATACTTACAACAGCCCACGGCTTGCAACCTCGGCGAGGTAAGATTATTTCTTGATGTCAAAAGTTGGTGTTGCTGCACAAGCTAAAATATTAGCGCCATATTTGCTGACCATTGCTTGATATTTTGTGCTTATTTTGTAATCCCAAACAATGCAGTGCATAGTGCACTACTACCGTCCTTACAACTGATTACAAGATTTTCACAAAAGTATTAGCTTTCCGATTAGTGGTGCAGCAGGGTGTATTATATGGATAGACCAATCTGGATTTACACCTGGACACCAACTTGCTGCATAAACACATTTCCTGCTAGAGGCAATGTCATATTTGTTCCAACCAAGTCAAGCAGGCCTAATAGCTTTTCTTGATGCCAAGAAGGCATTCATTGGAAACGTTTATTGGAGACTTTGAGGAGAATGAAGGAATCTCCATAATTAATTAATATTGGGGGGGTATCAAGAGGCGAGCACACAATTAAAGGTGAAAAGTTAGTAAGGGGACGAGTTGCCCCCTCTTCCTATACTATTCTCCATTTATGTAGAACCATACACAGAACCACTGGACATTAAATTAAGGAATGATTCGGGTGTGCATGGTTGATGACGTAGTACGGTATCTGCAACAGGAAACCAAAAATCTTGCTCAAATTTTTTATTTGATTCAGCAGTGTGCGCAGGTATCTGGGTATAATATAAAGCAAGAAAAATAGAATTACTACAGTTTGGTACTAAGTGCGATTAACCTCCATCCCCACATAACACCATTGTAGTAAACAAAGCTGTTGGATACTTAGGCATTTTATACAACAAATAATTTGAATGATCTATTTGAGCCAAACTATGAACATCTCATTGAGAATATAACAAATCAACTCCAAAAGTGGGATCAATAGAGGGTGTCGGAGTGGTTGAATTAATCTGATTAAAATGACACTACTGCAAACCATCCCATGCTGGACCAAGCTATGCCGCACCATTCTAAATGGTATTGGGGGCTGCTGTATATCGAGAAATACTATTTTGCTCCAGTCGCTTGTCTATTTCAAGTGTCTTATGCTACCAGGGTCGGAGCACTGGAATAATGTTAGTCTGAAAGCAATAATTGCTACAGGTTTGTCTCAAGAGTACGAAAAATCCCATTCTTCTGTGAGCTTACCGTGATCCAATTAGTATGGAAATTTGAGACAGTAGTAAGGTCTGGGAACATAGTGGCATCTGCTACCTTGGGGACATATTGGAAGCATCTGAAATAAAATGTTTTTTTTCAATTTAATGCACAGTTTAACTTGCTACCCAAAGGGACTTTTATAAAATATCTACAAGTAAGGGATTGGATTAGAAATAATAATTTGAAATTTGCTTCTAGATGTCAAAAGAGAGGGTTGAGATAAATGTGCATGACTGCGCATGTTTTATCAGAATGCAAAATAATTAATGAGAAGTTGGATCCATTCTGAGAGATTCAGGAAAAGTGGCCGGAGACAGGAAATATGTTACCAGAGGCAAAATGTGTTTAATCCTGTGTGAAAATATGTACATTTATAAGAGACTCCAGTTATTGGTGTATATTATATTGCACATTGTTTAGAGTCTATTACTCACAAGATAACGTCAAAGAATGGTATCCAGGTGTTGATGCAGGATGTCCTAAATGTGAGCGAATAGTTTCTTGGGCTTGTGGACATTTGTTTGTGGAGTTTCAGAAGATCCAAGCAATGTGGGTTTCGGTGCAGGACGATTTAACTTGTATATTTAAACAGAGGGTATGGATAGGGAAGATGACTTCTCTTACTGGCATGCCCCTCATACACAATAAAGAATGTAACATATAATTTATATTCTGATATTGGTGGTGAAAATGATGAGAAACTCAATGATAATTCAGGAATGGTGTACCAAAATGAAACAATGAGTTGGGGTAAAAGTCTATTTGAGTGAGGATTTCAACTCAGGAAAAAAAACTTTGGGAGCTATTTATGCAAATTATTATTAATTGGTGGGCCCAATTGTGTTGCAGTGTATTTACATGAGTAACTACACCTTTTCTTTCTCTTTTTCTGATTTAATGTTTGACTGATCTTTTTTCTCCTGGCAATACAAACACAATCTTTCTAACCTCACAAACCACTTACCAACCCATGATTGTAGTGCATTCAGAACTTTTGTAATGAATGACATGCATTATGGGCTTGTTGTCTGTATGATGTACAAATTGTAGACCCCACAGGTACATTTTAAAATGCTTAATGGTAAAATAACATGCAACTGCTTCATTCTTCCCCATTGAGGAATTTTCTGAATGTGTCAAGATTTGGATGCTATTGCTCTTTCTTTGATATTAACAGTGTAGGTTAAGGTTGCACCAAGCCCTCTAGTGCTGGCATCAGTTGAGATGGTCTTTTTCCTACATGGAAACAACCTAAAGTTGGTGCCCCGGAAATTCCATTTTTGATTTTTACAATTGCATTTTGACAGTCCTTGTCCCACACATAATGAGTATCTTTTTAATGTTCATACACTGCTTTCAAAGTTCTGACCAAATTTAGAATAATATTCTGCAAGTCCTAAGAAAGATTTAAATTAATCTTTGTTGCCTGGAGCAGGAGTTATTCTGACTGCTAACAAAATGTCCAAGTTAATCAAATTTATAAATGATGTGGTATAGATATGTAACATCCCCACCCTCCCCCCATCTCCTAGTACTGAGCTCTTTTTTTATACTTGGAGCACTTTTTGCTCAAACGTTCTGTGATTTTTTTTTCCAGGTCAAATTTGTGTCATTTTTAGGTCGAGCCTAGAGGCAGCACGCATGAGCTGCTCTGCGAGGCTTGAAGTTAACCATCTGTGTGGTTAGGCCATGCCCACCGCTTTCCATATGTGCTGTTCTAAATTGCTTTCATTTTATTAGTGGAATGCTGCTTTTTGTCCCGCCTTTGTGTGTGTTTTCACTTTTCTGGCGACTACCCCTATTACATGTGCCTTTACTTTCGATGTATTTATCGTTCCTTCGATGCACTCTTTTTTTTTTTAATTGAGTGGTCCCGCGACATTTCTTGCTTGCCTGCGGCTTCTCGTTCCATCTGCGGGTGTTTATGATCTGCTCCTGTCTCCAAGCGCTGGCCATGTTGCCTATGCTCCCGCCCCTCCCGTTGTCTCCGCTCGCCACCTACATTTTTTTTTCTCAGCACTTGGTAATGTGCGCGTGCCGGTATGACGGTTCGTTGGACATGCACTGCTTGCACGCGAGCTCTTGAATAGGTCCTTCCCTCCCCGCTCGCGTGTGGCGTGTTGCCTTTACTCCCACACCCTCCTGTTGTCCGCGTTGCCTATGTTGCTAACAGACAAGCGGAGGCGGTGGGGAGGCAGAAGGCAGCGGCAGCTCTTCGTCTCTCCTAAGATGGCGACTTACACAGTCTCCATGTCCGGCATGTAAATCAGCCCCCATCAAAGAGCAGCCCACCAGTTTAAACGTGGTTCTGTACTTTTTTGCAGTTCTGTACGTTTTCTGTCACACATTTGTGGTTTATTCTTCTGATCTGCAAAAGCTGCCACTACTTCCCACTGCGGCCCGCCTCCTTCCAAGGCACTGCAGCCTCACTGGAAGTGGGTGGTGGGCTGATCAGGCCGTTGCCCGGCACGGACTTTGCGCAGTGGCCATCAAGAAGCTCATCTTGGTTTTTGGAGGCAGCAACGAAGGGTTAGTTGATGAGCTGCTCATTGTACATCTGCGAAAACCTGGTGGGTAAAAAATACAATGACCAGAATGCAGTTTGAGCTGGAGAAGCGGGTCCCTGGCCGGAGTCATGTTGTGTTGTCTCCTGCAGGTGGCCCTGTATATTGAAGCCTCGTTTGCTTCAGACATGCTTACTCAAGCTGTTGTTTTATTTTCGTAATAAGATTGAATGGCATTTAATTAGAGGTGGATTTTTTTTAATAGGGCTAGTCGTTTACATACTGCTTACTTTCCCACCACTTTGTCCTTGATGCATTGCAATGTCGTTTCACCTTATATAGTTCTACTCATGTTATCAACCTCAAAACTATGTAAGGCCGAGCTAGTCTGGCAAAATCTGACCTCCAAATTACAAGTTAAACAAATCTCTCCAACTATGGCATTACACAACTGAGTTACCCTACCTTGACAGCACAGACAAAGCTAATATTAGTTGTACAAAAAAACACTTTAATTAAGTACTTCACAATGCAGGCCTATAATATGCCTATTAGTGTCAAAGTGTCCATGTTAAAGAACAGTAGATGTTGTAGCACCCAGGATAATGTGCTATATGGCTAAAAACGTATTAGATCCCTAAGACGAGACCTATTGGCTATGCCAATGCTTGTTTCCAACATGTTGAGCATTGTAAAAGTTCATAGGGTTTGTGGATTCCACTGGAGGGAACTGAGAAAAGAGCCAAAATATTGCAAATTTTGTAGGCTTTTTTGAGAAAAATTGGTAAAAAGTGCTGGCCATGAAAACATACATCTTTATCTTCTAAAGATAGCACAGCAAACCATTTGTTGATGTTAAGATCACCAGCTTTCTGTAACAAGCAGAGTTGTCAAAAAATACATAACGTGTTTCTACCTCCGATTTTGCATTTTTCCAAGTCATAGTACATTTTCCCTATTTTATGTGGTTTCTACATACTTACAGTTTGTGGTGGGAACTGACGTAAACCGATAAATGAACCTAGAAAGCTATCCACTTCCTAAAAGTAGATAAAATTCTGAATTCAGTATGGGGTAATTAATGTAGATCCCACATGTTTTTCCAAAAGAATCTAGTTGTTAACATAAGAAAATAAGTATGAAAAATAGCAATAGGTGACAACCGTTTCATCTGTAATTTTTGCCCCTATTGCTGATTTACAAAAGCAACATACTGTTATGTCCGTCAGACCCCACTAGTTGCATCAATCCATAATATTTCTGCAAAGCCAGGCAATACCCAGAGCCACTAATTGAACTGAAACCTATAATTGTATTTTATTGTTTACAGACCATGCACCAATTTGTAAGGTAAAATGTAATGAAGGAAAAATGTGTATGAAGGAAACCAAAGCATTTTTTATATGTGCCCTAGATACTGAGTTTAGGAATAGTTGTTATTTGTAAAACACTGAAATTGAGGTCACCCATACTTTTATGTGATTCAAAGGGCATTTTGCAAAATGTGTTCTTTTTGCATACCGGATTAAATTTAGAAGCCTTAAATGGAGAGAAAGTCAATTGATAATAACAAGTTTCTTCTATTCTGTATTCCAGCGCTGGTCCCGGGTTTAGCCGCCACCCAGGGTAACCTACTAAACCCAGACATATGCTGTGACTTGCCTAGATCCCACACTGTTTTCTTACCAAGAATGCCCTCAAATCTTAGTTAAAATAACACATTTTCATCATATTTCTTAAAGCAAAGGTTCCAGAATCTGCAGGGATCCAAAACCTTTTTACCCTATAGCATTCCAACACTTCTCCTGATAAAACACCACCCAACTTGTGTGGTTGGGTGTTCTGCCTGTGACTCAATAAACCCCAGAGCCCAACATGGAGACATCAAGTTTTTGCTAACCCTGGGCTTAGTTCGCGTAGTAGCGCTACGCGTAGCTACGCGAAGTGCACTACGCGAGCTACGCGTAGCACTACGCGAACTGCGTAGTGCGATAGGGAATGCTGTTCGCAATGATTGCACAGTGCCGGATGCTTGTCCGCACTGTGCAATCATTGCAAACGGCATCTTGCACAGTGCAAGCGGTCGTTTTCTGCCGCTCGAGTAGATTTGTACTCGAGCGGCAGTTTTCTCAACGCGGACTGGTAGTTTCTCATCGCGAGCGGTCGTGAGCATACGCGACCACTCGCAATGAGAAACCTGACCTCCCCGCGTTGAGAATCTCGCCGGGAGGTTTATTTTCCACGCTCGCGATCGGCAACTTGATGTTGCTGATCGCAAACGAGGAAAAAGTCTCGCCGGGATGTCATTTTGCTCGCTCGCGGTCGCCAACTTGACGTTGAGGACCGCGAGCAAGCAAAAAATGCCCGCTACGCGTTTTTGCACTGTGCTACGTGCAATTCGCATAGCGCGTAGTTGCGCAAACTACGTGAGCGCAGCGTAGTTTTCCGCCCAGGCCTAGTTTTTGCATGAAAATTTACTTATTTGGCAATGTAAGTAGCTGTGGTATTTAGGCCCAGGCTGTGCTACCACCCAGGGAAGCTGATTAAACCCAGCCACACAACAGGGTGACTGTACTTATGGCTCAGGTATGGGTAGTGTACATTGGTAGTAAGGAGTTTAGGAGTTTTTATGACTCCGGGAAGGGTAGTGTAGAGGTGTAGGAAGAGTTAAGGGATGGGTAGTGTATTGGCTAGTAAGAAGTTACTAGAGCTTAAAGATGGGTAGTGTATGGGGGCATAACGGTGTTTTCAGGGCTCATGGGTGGGTAGGAGTAAGAAGGTGTTTTAGGGCTGTGAGGTGTGCAGTGTATAGTATTTCCATAGCTTTTTCAATTCTGTAATTTGATAGTTTCTGCGTTTAGTGATTTCAAGTTGAGTATGTTTTTGCATGCCTCACATAACAAGTTTACACCCCTTTCACGAGGCAGAATGGGTTGGGTTATTGTGTATTACTAACAACTCAATTAAACTTTTTGTAAGTCTGGACCTACTATACTGGAAAGCTTTGGCTTTTTATAATTTCTTCATTTTTTCCCTGTAAGACAGCTTGGGGTTGGGCACCTGCTACAGAGATCTACAATCTAAGTTATTGAGGAATAAAACCAATAAGTCCAATTATGTTTTAATAAATCACAAAAAACGTAATTTTTGACTAGACAGACGCAATTTGGTGAAATATTTTTCTTTCCTTTCTTAGGTACATTTACACACATGCTACAATGCCCGGAATACACTGTGACGCAGCAGATTTTTGCCCATCGATCTCATGTTCACTTGATTGCCTTCTCTATCGTCATAACGAGATCGGGTGCCTCAAGCCAGCCAATCACAGTGAGTCTGCAGACGGCATTCAAACCAGAGAGCCCAGACCTCAACCTGCAACGAGGACCTGATTTTCAGGGAGCTCAGTGAGTGTATTTGTTGGGACATCTTAATGGTAGTGAATGGTCTTTTGCTTTACATTCCATTGGGTTAGCTGTGGCTCATTCTGGTGCCCTACTAAACCTTTCTCTGTGGCTGGTTAAGTCATGCTTGAAAGTGATATGATTTTTAGATTACTCTGAGTTTTTACTTAAAGTGTTTGAGCCAAAAAGGTCAACATTTTCCATCTACATGCGCAGTATGCAGCGCGGCGTATCGTGAAGCGGATGTTTGTACCGCTCATGGATTGTTTTGTCCGGTGACATCAGGCTCGCTCGTTAACAAAATATACTGACGGTCACATTATACAGTGTACTGAATACTAAGAATATTACTGCTGAATTGTCAGAGGCTCAACCTAACTTGCAAGGAGGTTGAAGGGTCAGATGACTTGGTCCTGATGAGACCCCTTAACTTGTACGGGGTCGAAATGTCGACAACCCCTCACCTTGATTTTTGTTGAACAAACTCTAATAGGAGGAACTGTAATGTATTTCACAGCACCCCCATTTTCATAGCAAAGAATACTATGTAATACCTGGGAATTGTACAGTGTTTTCATGTGTGTATGTGTGTGTATGTGTATATATATATATATATATATATATATATTTGAATATGTATTGTTTCACATTTGAGCTCTGCATCGTCTGTACTTGGTTCAACTTTGACTGCATGTGAATTGACTATATCTCTCTCTCTATATCTATATATATATATATATATATATATATATCTTCCACCAAACGTCCAGATCTTTGGAAATGCACTCAACAGCTTGCCTCCCATTCGGGTCTTTAATTTCAGCTTCGCCCAGCATACCAGCAAACATTAGTGCCTGACGCTGGTATATATATATATATATATATATATATATATATATATATATATATATATATATATATATATATATATATATATATATATTCTCTAATTTAATTGACAGAAAAAGCAGTAGTTAATTTCTATTCTGTCTGGTCTCTAATATCATTCAAACATTTGTTGTTTGGAGACATGTTTTGTTTATTAATTATTGAATTCCCCTAAATCTCGTAGAGGTCTCCCACCTAGAATGAGTCCCACAGGACTGCTGTAAGTTTATTAAACATTTTCCAGTGAGCATATGAGAATCCGCTATTGCTGCCTGGCCCCCCACTCCCCCCAGTGTGCAATCCCTTAGTAAAGGGCTGCCGGTGGGCCTACAGTCTATAGAAGAATGCAGATATACTACTGAAACATTGGTGACTAGAAGCAAAATTTGCATACATCCGATATTAAATATTCGCCAATGAATGTGGATTATGAGTTCTGATTAGTTAAAAAACACAAATCCTTATTGAATAAAAGTAAACCTTGCAGCAATTGATAAGAAAGAGGAAGAGAAGGGGAGTGGAGGGGAAAAACCGACTATCGTAGTAGCAGAAGTTAGACAAAAACAGAGGGGAAGGAGCACAATACCTGGCATACTAGCACACAATCCGCTCTGGTGCATTGTGGTAACTGCAGTGCATGATAACCCTCACTTTAAGTGAAAGTCATTAGTTTTCACCATTGTTGGCACAACCAGTGCTGTGTATCTCTAGATATGTGTTTTAGGATATTTTGTGCTTCTTCAGTAGAGAGCAACAACTTACATTTGCCGGTGCTGGCATCTCTGTAATTGTTGTGCATGATCTCTTCAACATACAACTGCGGCACACTCTCTACAACTGTAGTGCAGTATCTCTTCAACATACAGCTGCAGTGAAATCTCTCTATAGATGTAGTATATATTTTCAACTTACAGCTGCAGTGGGGTCTGTCTACAACTGTAGTGCAAAATCTCTTCAATGTAAATTTAGAGTGCAGTCTCTCTAACTGTTGTGCAGTATTTCTTCAACATTCAACTGCAGTGCAATCTCTCTACAACCGCAGTATAATAACTCTTCAATGTACAACTGCAGTATAGTCTCTCTACACAGTGCAACTGTAGTGCATTCTCTGTGCAGCATACAACCGTAGTGTGACCTCTCTATGCAGTACAACTGTACTGCAATCTCTTATCAGTAGCACAGCTGTACATCTGCAGCGTGATCTCTCTATGCAGTACAGCGGTAGTGCTGTCTCAACAGAGTACATCACTAGTGTGATGTCTCTGCACAGTGAGAGCAGTGCCCTTGTTGTGACCTGCTCTGCTTGCAGACCCATTCCTCTTTGGTCATCTGTGTGGCTACTCCTGCCACACCTGAGCACTCTGCTCCAATATCCTCTCGCCCAGTGGGCAGTTCGTGACGCACCACCTACCAGATCACTTTTTTCTAAGACTACCACCAAGGATGTAATCAAGCTCAGAGCTCTAAAACGGGCTGGGAGTGTTGTAGATCGTGGAGCGCATAACCTAGGGAGGTACTACTGGCCTACTGCACAAGGTCTTATTTTATTATGTGTGAATTTATCAGACTCAAGTTCGTCTTTAGCTAGTGTAAGGACACTTAGTTGTGTCAGAAAAGTCCTTTGGTGGAAGTCTTTTCTTTCACAGGACTTCTTCTTGTTGTTTTCGACTTTACTGTTTATTTGTGCAAAGTTTTAATATATCTATGTATCTATCTATCTAGCTATCTATCTACCTATGTATGTATGTATGTACATAAATATATATTTACTGAAAAAACCAAAGGTTACAAGGACGTTATAGTTGGGCTGACATTTCACTCGTACAAAACCGGAGAAACTCAGCAGTTCTAGTTAGCTGAGCTAACAATAACTCGCGCCCCTGCAATGTACTGCTATGATCTCACATGTCACTGACCATGTCATGAGTGATGTAATATCACTAAAGATACCTCAAATGACTTCACTGATGACATCATTGATGAAATCATCCACAGAATCTGACGCACCCACTCACACCCCTATATAACTTTTCATACACCCACTCCAACTTCCATACTAGCATTCTCAAAACCATTGGCACACCCATACCCATTCTTAAACACCCACTCACTGATTCATAGGACTACACACATCCACTCAGTCACCCATGCAGCCACACATACACCAACTCACTCACTAATACAGCCACTGATATATTCACTCATACACCCAAACAGCCACTCACACACTGTCAGTCACCCATAGAGCTACTCGCACACCTACTCACTCGCCCATAAAGTCAATTACACAGCCACTTACTCACCTAAACCGTTATACACACACCCTCTCACTCATTCATACAAATACTAACACATACTCAATGACCTATATAGTCACTGGCACAATCACACACTCACCCATACGCCACTCTCTCAATCACTCAGTCACACATACAGTCACTCATATACTCCCAATACTCACCTATACTCCCTTTCGCATATGCAGTTACTCACCCATATACCACTGACACATCCATTCGCTCACCGACACAGCCATCACACGCTCAGTCACCCATTCAGCCTCTCAAAGACGCACTCCCTAGCCCAGAGAGCCTCTGACTCATCCATGCAGGCAGTCACACACCCCCTCAACCACCCACACAGACACTCATACAGGTACTCAGACAACCAATCAATCACCCATAAGCCACTCACACATGTACCCACTCACAAACCCATACAGCCACTTGGACACCAGCTGACAGACTGATACAGACAATCGCATAACCTAGTCATTCACTCATACATTCACTGAGACACCTAATCACTCACTTACACAGTAAATCACGCACCCACTGAATTATCCATACAGGGACTTATACACCCACTGATTCACCAATACACCTTGGTATATATAGTTAACACTCATACAGTTTTTTTAAAACACTCTGGGCCCGATTCACAGAACTAATCTGAGACAAAATCCTAAACTTACTACTTTTGGTATTCACAGAAGGCATTTAGTAGTAGTAAAGTTAGGATTCTGTCTTAAGTCTGTCTTAAGTCTGTCTTAAGTCTGTCTTAAGTTTGTCTTAAGTCAAACTTAAGACAAAATCCTAACTTTACTACTACTAAATGCCTTCTGTGAATACCAAAAGTAGTAAGTTTAGGATTTTGTCTCAGATTAGTTCTGTGAATCGGGCCCTCAGTCACTGGATGATGTCGTCAGTAATGTCATTTGAGATGTCATCAGTGATGTCACTAACCATGTCATGAGTGATGTAATATGTGAGGTCATAAGCAGAACATTGCGGGGGCGCGAGTTATAGTTATCACTGCTAACTATAAATGCTAAATTTCTCTGGTTTTGTACGAGTGAAATGTTTGCCAAACTATAACGTCCCTATAACCTTTGGTTTTTTCAGTGAATTTCTATGGTTTTTAAAGTAGTAGTCCAGTTTGCAGAGTGGTGGAGAAAGGGGACGGGGGCTCCAACCAGCTCTCAGGAATTTCTCTGTGTAGACTCAGAGGAGGTACCAGGAGGGCTTTTTGGCCCCCAATGTCCCTCACGAGTAAAGTGGACTTCGTCCCCCAACCAGTGCTGTGGCAGGAGCTGCATTTTCAGAGTGGTGAAGAAAGGGGGAGTGGCCTCCGTAGATCTTCCTGGTTGAAGTGTTGGCAGCCAATCAAATTTTAGTAGGATCTGTGAATCCACTGCAAGGACTTGTGTCCCCAGATATCTATATTTTTTTTAAGTTGAATATCTCAAAAACTACTGAACTGATTTACATCAAATCACAAAAGCACGCTTTCTGGATCAACATCTAGCTTTCTGCCAAATTTGGTGTAATTCCGTTTAGCATTGCAGCCTGTAGTCGTGTTAAAAAATGTAAAATCCCCATAGACATAACATGGGAAAAAACATGTTTTGGGACACCCCCCCTTTTTCTCGGCCCCCACTTGACTGATCACCCTGAAACTTTGAATACAGCAGCTGCACCAAAAGGGGGAAGTTTTGTGAAACTTTCGTGGACATTCGTCAATCGGCGTCAAAGTTATTGGCAAAACAAAAAATGCTTTTCCTATTGAAACTTTGGTCCTAACTATAACTACCTACTGGCAACCGCGAGTAGGTAATATATTCTTCAGTTCTGCTGGGAAGGTGCCTGTGGTTCAGGAGGTATTGATTATGTTTGTTACTGTATTACTGGGATTGTGAGTGAGGTTGATAGCGTATATTTTAAAAGGTTTGTGGTTTGTTGGTGTTTGCAAGGCTTTTATGAGATTATGCAATTTTATAAGGATCAATTTCTTAAAACTGGATAGATTCTATGCGTTGACCTTTGGAA
The DNA here is from genome assembly GCA_963921515.1 of Calotriton arnoldi. NCBI lineage: Eukaryota > Metazoa > Chordata > Amphibia > Caudata > Salamandridae > Calotriton > Calotriton arnoldi. The sequence continues at coordinate 1,848,957 of CAWUFW010000478.1, read as the reverse complement.
TGTTTTACTTCTGTTCGTAGTTGAGCTGAAAGTTTGAGGTTATGCTCGAGAGGCATATAACTATAAACCTCTGCTTTGGAGGTGAAGTGGATAACAATTTGACTGTAAAAATCGTGAGATTGCGATGCTGGGGTGGATGTGCAGTCTGGATTTTGAAATACTGGCAAATCCTTATGTAGTTTTTTATTAGAGCATTTGACCTTTTCAATCCTGTTTGAATAATGTGCTCTTTTTGTATTTTTAATGATTTATTTATAAATCCTGTTGTCCTGGTAGTCGTGTTTTGCTTGGATAGTTTTTTGTGTTGGGCCATTTGCGCTGAAATTGACAAAGTCCTCTTTTTACCGTATTTATTTCTTATTTCATCATTTATTTATGGTGTCTTTTTCTGTTTGGCATTGAAAAGGTTATCGAGGGAAAAGAGCTGTAATCGTATACTATCGTTCAAATCATATAGCTCTTGTTCTGTGATGATTTCATCAAGGTTTGAGCTAATGCACGCTGTGTTTCGCATTCATCCATGTTCAACTTGTTCCATTGTCTCTAGGTTGTTGTGCGTGTGTAGGGCTATTTGTACCTTTTGATGTGATGTCATATCTCAAGGAAATGAGATGATGACCTCTCTAGTGAACGCGGGTGATATTGTTAACCCTGATTGATTTTAGATTGCTGAGGACCACATCTAGTGTATGTCCTTTTGTGTGTAGGTTTAAGGATAAATAACTGAAGGTTATGCATTTGTTATTCTGTGGCATAATTCTGTTGTGGCATTTTTGGTTTATCAAACATTATGTTTAGGTTGCCAAGCATGCACGGGTTAGGGTTTTTGATGGTTATGTCTGCTATGATGTCAAGGAGAGTATCTGAGACGATTATGTTATTTGTTGAAAGTCTGTACAGTAATAGGAAAAGTTGCCATAGGGCTGCACCTTACCAGAAATCACTCAAAGTCTGTAAGCTTTATGCCTTCTAGTTTATTGGCTGCTATAGTTTCATTATAGATTATTTCCAATCCTCTCCCGGTTTTGCCTTGACGGTTTTCTGTATGGCATCTGTATACTGGTGGGATTGACTCCTGATGAATCGTTCCACGTCATCTCCTAATCCTATATCAGTTATGAAGAGTAGGTCCATTATCAGTGCATAGATATTATGGCTGTTCTTGGCTAGAGAGCATGTACTTATTAGCATACACATAAGGGGATGAACATGGGGGCGGGCGGTTTGATGATTTTGGGGCTGCGATAGTTTTGAAAGTTGAATTGCGTCTCTGGTTGAGATGTGCATCTGTAGGTTGAAGTTGGTGACAGCTGGGCATGGTGTGGAAGGAGTGTGTGGAGTCTCTAATGGTTTCAAGACTGTTGTTCTTATAGTTGTTTTCCAGCCGTAAGGGGCTTAGTAGTGATTGGCCAGTGTTTTTGGATGAGGATTAGGGTAAGTTGTGTGCTTTGGTATTGGTGGTTGTGGAGTGGTAATAATTTGAGCAATTTTTGCTTTTGGCTGTGTTTATTAGGGTGTAGGAGGGGTGAGCTGAAGGATTCAGATGGAGTAAGAAAATACTCACTTTTGTGAATTTGGGATGTACAGTGTGTATGTTAGAGGCGGAGGAAGAGGGTTGAGATCTGGTTTGAGAGCAGGGAATTCTGTGACGGAGGTTAGATGTGGATGTTTTTCTGTCTTTCGTTTTAAGGCAGAAGGGGGTGTTTGATGTTGTATTGTTGTTTTTATTTAATGAGTGCTTTTGTTGATTCCTGGTGTGTATTTATCTGCTTGAAAGAGTTTGGGAATGTGATTTTTGTTTCATGGAGAGAGTATGACTGATGAAAAGTGAGTTGATTGTGGGGAAGAATATGGCAAGGGAAGTTAGAAAGCATGGGGGACTGAGTGTTTAAATTGGGGGTGATGGGAGGTTCATTGTGTTTTGTTCGAGCAGTGAGCGAGGGTTCGCAGGAGATAGGGAGGACAATCGGGTAGTTTCAAATCAAAAAGGGATGTGAGAGAAACATGGAGAGAGATGGAGGGGTAAATTGTATTATGGGTGGGGGTGTGGAGTAGGGTAAGGCAAAGGAATTCTGAGAGGTTATGAAGAGGGATTACATGGACTAGGGGTGAGTGTGTGTTGAGAAGCCAGTGGAGGCAGAAATTAAGTAAGAGAAGTGTTTGTGTATGGTTGCCTGTTGAGATGTTCAAGAATTTGATGAAGATTTTTGTGTTCTGTATGTCCAAGATGGTGGATAATTTCTAAGGAGCTCTGGGACCTGACCTCTCCATCCATCCCCATCCTGCTGCTGTCCTCCACAACTCCCGCTCCTTCTTCTTCCAAACTCCGAAGATGGCCAGGAAGTGGGCATTGGAGGAGAGGGTTCTTCGGCACCCCTCCCCACCTACTACCCGGGTACTTGATGCAGGCCTTCCGCCCAGTGTGGCAAGCCAGGAGTAAGACTTGTAAGGGATGGTGCTGCAAGAGATGAAGGGGCCCATGCCTCAACTCACTAGATTTCTCGGGGGCAGAGGATGACCGGGCACAATGGGGAGGACAGGGAGTCAGCAGCCCCTTGTAGGACCTGGTTGACTCCTGTGGTCCTCGTTCAGACCTGCCCTCTGGCCAGGATGAAGACTGATTGGTGCTTGGGTGCTGTTTGTAACCACGCCTGCCAGGGATCTGTGTTGTTCTGTGTTTCTTTGTGTCGTAGTTTTGGTAATCTAACCATTCTTCACCAGCAGCACAATACCTTTCAGTGATAAGAGAGGTTGGGCATGTCTAGTCCCTGTTCCATTTGTTTCACACCTATGTTTGTAGGGTTGATTTAGGCGACAGATGCTTCTGGGGTGGAGGTGTTGGGAGCTGGCTTTTGGGGGTATTAGTGGTTTGTCAGTTCTTAACCTGTTCAATATTTTTGTTTCTGTACAGCACACAGTGCCTTCTAGCTACCAAGCACACAAATGACACTCTCCCCTTACACAGGCCATCCGGATGCCGGAATAATTTGGGGACGAGCAATGCATTCCTTGCAGTGCGTGCACACATTTCCCACTGTGCTCCAGATGTCCTGCAATGTCAACGGCCTTAATAACCGTATCAAAGGAAGAACTGTCTTTCACTTTATATTTGTGATACGTCACTCCCTGGCAGTCCTGTTCCTCCAGGAAACTCATCTCCTTGGTACACGCTGCCCAGTTTTTAGCCCAGTTTGGCTACTATAGAGTCTTCTACGCTGGGCACACTAAGAGCTTGTTTGGTGCTGCTCTATAAGAACTTCCCACTTTCTATTTCCCATTCCAACACAGATGTCTCTGGGCAGTACGTGATGGTGGGGGTCTTCTATAAGGCTTTTAATATAATATCTTCCGTGTCTACATTCCTCCACCCTAAGTAAAAACCTCCTTCAGAGACCTGCAAGCTGTGGTTCTCAAATTCTCCCTGGAGCGAACCATCATAGGAAGGGACTTTAATGCAGTCAGTAATGGGCCTCTGCATAGATTCTACTGGGACCTAGGCCACTGCACCTCGGGTCGCCTCCCCATTAGCTGGTTGGGCAAACTCCCTAGGCCTTTGTGATGTTCAGAGAGCATGGCTCCACCAGGAAACTGATATCTCTATCTCTGTGTCTATGGCTACATGTCTAGAATTGATTACTTTCTCCTACTGGCCGCGGACACACAGATAACAATGGCAGCAGATATTCTCCCTCGTGGGATTTATGATCGTTCCCCAGTTACGATATGTATGAGGTCCTCAAGGGGAGACAATAGGCCCATGTGGTGGCTGAAAGCCTGATCGACCCACAGTGCTCCAGATACTTGATTCAGGAGCTGATAGCATACTTCTAGCTCAACACTGGATCTGTGGCCTCTGCGGGAGCCTTGTGAACAGCAAGGAAGGTGGTTATACGGAGAAGGACAAGAGCTTTCCTGTGCAGTCAGAATAAAGATAGGTTTCAACATGTATCCAACTTGGAATCTAACCTGCTGCTTCTTGAACGCAGGTATCAACGATTAGGAGATGAGCACACTCAGCAGCTGGAGGCAGATAGGGCCTCGCACTGTCCACTTTGTCTTGAGGAATTTAAAAAATGCTGGAGCCCCTCTACAAGGGGTGCCAATGAATGGGGTGATGACGCTGGGAAGCCGTTTTACTGGCTGGTGACCTGAGATGCAATCACTAGAATGATCCCTGCAATTCAAGGCCCTTCAGGAGAGATGCTTTGCATCTCCTTAGAGATCGCAGCTGCGTTTGCTTCCTATTACAGTCCCCTGCATGCTTATTGCTAAGAAACCCAACGTGAATCCACTCACCCTCTTATCGCTGAGCTCCCCCTTGATGTCCTCAGTGTAACAGTCAGGGAGACGCTTGACCAATCCCTTACTTCTGAGGAAATTGAGGAAGCCATCAAAGGTATGCAGTTGGGCAAAACACCGGGCCCGGATGGCTTCCTGGCTGAATACTACTTAAAGTTTAAATCCACACTCTCCCCCCACCTCTAAGACCTCTATTAAGAATCCATAGAGGTAGGTCATTTCCCCCGGAAGTAGACTTGACCACTATTGTATTCCTTCAGAGAACAGGGCGGCTTCCTGAGGATTGTTCCTCCTATCGCCCAATCTCGCTGATAAATATTGAGATTAATATATGTTAAAATTCTAGCAAATAGGCTCCTGCAAGTGATCACCTCCTTTGTTCATCCAGATCAGTATGGCTTCATGCCACTGTGCTACACCCGTCATTGCATTTGTAGGGTTCATACCACTCTTGCGCAGTATCTCAAATGCAAAGACTCTTCTGCACTTATGCTTTTAGGCTTTGAAAAAGCATTCAATTCTCTAGACTGGTCATTCATGTTCCCAGTCATTTCCCGGGTGGGGATTGAGCCTCTCTTTCTCTCGTTCATCTAGGTGCTCTATGCCCAACTCCAAGCACAGAAGAGAGTGAATGGCATCCTCTTGTCACTGCTTCACATTGGCAAGGCAGCCTTAAAAGACCAGTGTTATTCGCCTTGGTGATTAAGCCCTTGGCGGTCTGAATTTGGTGCAACACACAGGTCTGGGGGCTCCTATCGAATGACCGCTTTGAGGATCAGATCGCGCTGTATGCTGATGACATCATAGTTTTTATGTGTTGGCCACACATCATCTGTCCTCGACTTGTCGGATGCTCCACATTTGTATGGCAGCGTAAAGTCTACAAGTTAACTGGGCTTCCTCATTCCTGGTCCCTTTCAGAGATGATAGAGAGACGGTTGATTGGCAGTCCTGTCTTCCTGTCCGGCGCCTCAGCTTCAAATATCTAGGGATCTACATCTCTCTGGAGCCAGGGCTGATCTGGAGCCAGTCTCATTCCTGTACTGACCCTTGCTCGACGAGGCATAAATAAATGGTCAGGTCTACCTCTCAAAGTGATGGTTTGAGTAGCCTTATATAAAATAACGATTTTACCCAGGCTCCTGTATGTCCTGCAAAACTTGCCCCTCCTTATCCCACATATTTGGTTTAAGGCCTTCTTGGTAAGTATACAAGCCTTCTCTAGGAGACAAAACCCACAAGAAAGTCTGCTACAATTGCATACAATTTATCTATGAGGGTGGGATGGGCATGGCTGACCAACACCTTTACTACCGGGCCACTCAATTCCAAGTCATCAATCGCTGGCTTTTCAAAGAGCATGACGACTACATTTTGCTTGAAAGTGTCCTTGATTGGTCTGCTGCATATTGAACGTTTATTAAATGGGGTTCCCATCCCATGGACGCTCCCTGACGCCAGGTGGATGCCTCTCCTGTGCTGGTGGTCGGCCCTCTGATGGATCCAGTGGGACCAGAAACTCACGCAGGAGACCCCCACCGCATGTGGCAGGGCATGTGGCTTCTACAGATGGCTTGGCTGGAGGGCTTTGCCTATGGGACCTTATGGCTTATCCAAGCTGGGTGACAGATTAAGTAATTTATGGAGCTTCAGGCAGGGGACGCGCTTAACGGAGGATACCAGCGGGGACCAGCAGCACTCAAGGTCCCGCTGCTTCCCTATCGCCGTAAGGGCAACGGCCATTGCTACCACCGCCACAGACGCCATCATTTTCCTGCCGTGAGGGGAACGGCTTTACTGGCTCCTCGGGACCGGGACTTCAATCCCCAGAGGCCTTTGCTTCGCCGCCTGTCCTGACGCGGCAGAGCGCGCCTGGAGGCGCCATTTAAACAGCGCCAGCCCCCCGCAGCACGGGACGCGCTTAACGGAGGGTACCAGCGGGGACCAGCAGCACTCAAGGTCCCGCTGCTTCCCTATCGCCGTGAGGGCAACGGCCATCGCTACCACCGCCACAGACGCCATCATTTTCCTGCCGTGAGGGGAACGGCTTTACTGGCTCCTCGGGACCGGGACTTCAATCCCCAGAGGCCTTTGGTTCGCCGCCTGTCCTGACGCGGCAGAGCGCGCCTGGAGGCGCCATTTAAACAGCGCCAGCCCCCCGCAGCGTGGGACGCGCGCCGGCGAAGCCCGGGCCAAGGGCGGGCCCGTCCTTGCCCGTCATCCCCAGGAAGAGGCAGGGCAGGGCCACCTTCTTTTCAACTACGATTAAGGTCCTCCATACAGGTACTGTTGTCCCTTTCCTGTGCATTCAAAACTTTATTTGGCTGGCAGTAAAGGTGCTGTTTTGTTATTTGATAATCCCCAATGTACTTTGCCTTGATGGATAATGCGTGAACAATCCGTCATACTCTAAACGTGTCTCTGTAAGAGATTTCGGACCAAAGACTCTGTCCTATGTGCCTGGATTTTGCACTGCACTTTGCACTTTAGCGCCATTTTACTGTCAAACTGTTTTTATTGATGCTGCTAATTAGTATATAATGCACATAGCACTTTTTTGAGGAATATAATTAAGGCTCTGAGGAATTTTTGATTAGTGTCCTGTACACTGTATTTTGCACATTGTATTTTGCACACTGCCTTAAGTAACCGGCCAATATTCTCAGATTTGTATCTTATTCGGGCCTGGTGTATTCTCTAAAAGTGTGTTCACAGGCTGTTGATAATGAGCAAGTGGAAAGCAAACACGGGGAAAAATGTGGTCGGCACTCTAGACGCCTTCATTCTGAGGGCTGAATCCGCCCTCATTCACGAAATACAACTGACAGAACGAAGGTTATCTCTTGACCCACACTCCCCGCTAGGTAGACTCTCCCTAACTCCTACACTCCCCGATTCCTTGTCGGCACTGAACCAAGATGCCTCCCCAGCCAGGCTGAGCTCGCCTCTATCTGCACCCCCAGTTATAATGATAAACTCTGGTTCCTGCTTCTCTAAGGAGCATGAACCTACCCCTGTGCAATCTAAGGCGACTACCAGAGGGCAGAAAGCTAACCTTAAATTAGATCGTAACAATGAATCTCTCTCTACAAAAAGAAAGGGCCAAGGGTGTACAAAATTTTTTTAAACGTACAGGGAACCTCAGGAGGGTTAGTATCAGTTGTCCCCCCCCCCACAAGTGGTGCTAAAGAGGGTAATTTTACCTCTATGAACCATACTATGCCAGGGCAATTATTTGATAGCACTGTGGAGGGGAACTTTTGGAGCAGGTTAGAAACCATGTTATCTACCTTATTAGATCCGATGTTCCAAAAAAATAAGTGTGATAGAAGCTAGGCTGGCCAAACTAGAGGGGTCTATTGGCTGTAACCCTCCAGCTAGGCCGACAGCTAGCCCACCCACAAACATAGATGATACAGCTATGAGGGGCAAAAAAGCTGTGTGGGAAGGAACAGGGGGTGGGGCCACTGTAAGGACTGCAGCGAATGGAGAGGCACAAGACAAAAATAGTCTTATTAGTACCAGGCCCAGAAGTCCAGATACTCTGGATACTACAGGCCAGCACCCTAGCAGAGCAGGATCTCGTATGGAAAGGGGGTCAGAGGGTAGGGACCACCAGTCACTGAGTCTTCCGATTATAGATCTTCCACCAGAATCTACCCCATATGTAGTGGTGCTGGGGAATGTACCTCCTCTCCCCAATGGGGCAGAGGAAAATTATGTGCAGCTGAGAAATAAATTAAATCACTGGTTTACACACAACACCACCCTGGGCCACCGAGTATCTAAAAACATCCTCATGGCACGCAGGGTTAGTTGGATAGGGAGCTCCCGTAAACCGGACACTGGAGACTGTGTCATCGTAAACTTTGACAACCCCTTTACTGCTGGGCGTATTTTATCTAGGGACATCAGTCTCACTCCGTTAACTGGTTCTGTTGTTAAGGCTTTACCCCTGGGTTATTTTTATAAGTCAGCCCTCAACAGGGAATTGCCAGAAAATGGTTATAGGGCACGCCATCGAGGAGGATGCTTAAACAAACCAGCTCCCAGGCAACAACCTTCCGCCCTAGCCCACTTAGCCCCAGAGTCTGATGGGCAGTTCTGTAGTACCCACACATTGGCGCTAGATAATAGATTCACAGTTTTATCCGGACTGGATAACTGCGATTGACTAAGGGCCTCTGTACCTCCTGGACCACAATCAGTTACACTTTCTCAGACCCCAGGGGTGGTAGCTGTGAGGCATACAGCTGTGAGGTCTAATAATTTTTTATCTTGGAACATTGCAGGGCTGGCTAACAAGTTCCTAGATCCTCGGTGGGTATGTCATATGAAGCAACACACTGTAATTAGTCTTCAAGAAACATGGTCGGTGGATTGCGATCTTTTCTTAGAAGGCTACAAGGCATTTTTTGTCCCGGCCATTCCATCGGTGAGCGGAAGACCAAGGGGTGGTCTAGTTACTTATATCTCTGTGGCCGTTGACTGCAAGTTGCAGGTGATCCCAACCACATACCCGGGAATTCTGGCACTGTCAGTAATTAGGGGGGATACTAGATGGGGAATTTTTAATTTTTATAACTCTGTGGCTTGTCCGCATGAGGTGTGTAACATTACCAACCTAGGAGCACTCATAAAACAACTCATGGGTCATGGATTTTATAACTTTTTGGTGTCTGGTGATTTTAATATGCACCCTTGCGGTAATCCTTCAATATCCTGTATCTCGGAGTTGGGATGCCCCCGTATGAGGGGCTTTCATTTTGACCACCATCCCCAAGGAGAACTGTTGAACAATATGCTAAACGAACTAGATCTGGTGGTCACGATGTCTTTAACTGACCCTCACACCAAGTTCCCTGTACCAACGTTTAAAGGAAACGGAAGAGGATCATTTATTGATTTTATTTTAATTTCTTCGTCGTTGCTATCCTTTTTTAATGGTTTTAACATTGCAGCAAGTGAATTCAGCGACCATAATCCTTTAACAGTCCATATGTCGGGCCCATTATTGATAAAAACTGGGGAGGCTTTAAACGGGGGCACTCTGAAACCGACGGATGGAAAGCGAAGATTAAAATGGTCCCAGGTGTCTCCCGACAGTTTTTATAATAAGGTGAAAACATCCTGTGCCCATGAACTGTCATTATGTACATCTGAGAGGTCCACTCCCAATGAGATCCTTGGTGCCTACGAGGCAATAGCGCAAACAGTGGGTGAACTGTTAAGTGCTCCGGCCAGAGGCACTGCCTCTCATGGCCCCAGATGGTTTGACTCAGATTGCTCCAAATCAGCTAAGCGGCTGAGGGAGGCTCTGGCAGCCAAACCAAGAATCCAAACTGAGGTCTGTGCTTGTCGTAGGGAATACAAGATAGCCCTGGCCAAACGTAAGGGAGCACTGAAGGAAGACGCCTGGAAGGAGCTGATTGACTCTAGCACTTTGAGGAACAGCTCGAGGTTTTGGAGTGTTGTGAACGGGCCCCTGTTTGTTAAGGATGGGGGGAGGGCCTTGTGGCTCACATCACAGAGGAAGAGTGGGTACTTCATTTTAAAACCATGTTTGACTGCCCGCTCGAGCCTATCCGTAGTGAACCCCAGAATAGGAAGGATGCTCTGATATGTTTTGATAGGAGTGAGATCATGGAAGGGATTCTAGGGCTAACTATCAACAAAGCCCCAGGTCCAGATGGGATCCCCCCAGATTTATTTAAGTCAGACCCCTTGTTCTGGGCTCCGATTCTAGAGTCACTATTTAATGCGGCAGCTAAGAAGGGGTGTCCTCATTCTTGGGCTTCTTCAACCATAGTCCCAGTTTTTAAAAAGGGCAATAGAAATAGTACTCACTGCTATAGACCAATCTCGCTTATTGATTCAGTGGTCAAAGTGGTGGGTCGTGTCCTTTACAGAGATTAACAACCTGGGCAGATGAGAATAGGATCCTGTCGGACGTCCAGTATGGCTTCCGGCCGGGGCGTTCCACTGTCGCACAGTGTCTTAATTTATTTATGATACTGAATAAATACACTGTTGCGCATTCTGGAACCATCCACCTTGCCTTCATGGATTTGTCATCCGCTTTTGACTGTGTAAATAGGGCCAAGCTATGGCAGTCCATGAGGGCAATGGGGGTAGAAAATAGTATTGTTAATTTTCTTGAGGACCTGCATTTATCAACTAAAGCCAATGTCAGGTTCTCACAAAATCTGCAGGTATCCAGGGACTTCGAGATTATGAAGGGTGTCCGGCAAGGTTGTATTCTGGCACCATTTTTATTCAATTTTTATATCAATGAATTAGATAGTGTGCTGAGGGCAACTGGAGCGGATTTCCCCTATGTAGGATGACGGGGCATTCCCGTCCTGCTCTACGCGGATGACGCCGTCCTAATATCCAGAACCGAACTGGGCTTACAAACCCTTTTAACAGCGTTTTCTGGATTCATGACAGATCGGGACTTGGACATTAATAACTCAAAGTCCTATGTCATGAAAGTAGGGAAACATACGAAAAGGAACTTTCAGTTCAGAACCGGTAATGATAAGATTCCCCGCACAAATGTTTTCTCTTATTTAGGGGTCTTATTTGATGATCAACTCAGGTGGGACCCCTTAATCAAAAGAAAAAAAGGGGAACTGGTGCGGGTCAATGCTGCAATTTTTAATTTTGCCTCTAAAGTGGGAAAGAAACCGACAGGAGCTAGGCTTCAAGTGTATCAAGCAAAAAGCTTAGCTATAGCAACTTATGGTAGTGAGATCTGGGGATACACGGTAACAGAACCCCTCCAGGTTGTGGAAAATGGGTTTCTAAAAGGTTATTATGTGTCCCGCAAGGAACCTCGAACATGGCGGTACATGAGGAATTGGGGGTCTCCTACCTAAGTGATACCCTTGCTCTGCGTCCTTTGATTTTTTTGGTTAACGTGTTGGTTAAATGAAGATCTAATCCTCACACATTTGATCTTAAGAGAATGCCTGTCCTTGGATAATGTGGCTCGTATCCCCTGGCTTAATTATATGAAAAGAGGATTTGAATGGATTGGGCGGGGAGTTTTATTCTCTAAGCCAGATGTAAGAAAGGACGTGGAATTAACCAAGTCAGCATTTTTGAGTAGAAGGCAAGCAGATCGGGATGCAGAAGAGGCACGGAAACCTAGTGTTCGGGCATACTTATTGCTCAAATCGACGCCACTGTCTGAACCATACCTTATGGGGTCCTTGACGACACATGAAACATTTCTTTTAACCAGGTTCCGGATGAATCTCTTCCATCTCCTGTTAGCAAGACCCAAGGGGGCTTCCAGAGGTCAAGTGCTAGCTTCCTGTGGCTGCGACGGAAAGTCTCCTCAGGACTTGCTCCACTTCATGTTTTTTTGTAAACTATACGAAGTCCCCAGGAGGCATTTCTTAGTTCCTATTTTAAAGAAATTGAGTTTTAATCAGGTCAGACCTGCACTAATGTATCTCCAATTGTTGAAGGATGATTGTATCATTTTTATTGTAGGGTTTTTAAAGGCATCTATGAAATCTAGGCACTTTATGGACATGTAGAGTCTATTTATTTATACATGTTTTTAGATGATTTATTGTGTGATATTGGAGTCTGTTTTTTTTTTTTTTTGTATGTATTGTATTTGTGTAACTTTTATGGTTTTGTAACAAAAACCGAATAAAGTTTATTGACTTGACTTGAGCTTCAGGCAGACATTGAACTTCATAAGACCCAATTATTTAAATATTTACAATTTTGCCTTGCCTTCACAGTTTACCTGTTGGCCCCGGTTAATCTGCCGGATTACAATACAGTGGAAACTAAAGTTATCCTTAGTCGCTGAGGCACCATTTCGACCCTATACAGGGCCCTGGTAATCAACTCACAAAACCACTTCTTTGCTTTGAAAGAGAAGTGGGAGGGCTGGATGGGCCCCCCTGGACGAGAACCACTGGAGGGATGCCAAGGATGGCCCAGAGGGAACTGGCCATGCCCTCCTGCCTGCTCCACATACTGCTGAAGTACTTGCATATATCCTATCTCACTCCCCAACGCCTTTGGGAAATGGGAGCACTTCCTACGCCTGTCTGCCTAAGATGTGCTAGTGGAGTCTGGATTCTTTCATATGGTTTGCCGTTGCCGCAGCATAGGGCGTTAATCATCGAAAATTTTCTCTACTCGCCCCAGGATACTGAAATGACTGGTTGATTGCTCCCCCGCATTTCTCTGTTGGGCATTCTGGAGAACATGGGTGGCCCCAGATGCAAAACGCAGCTTAGTAGGTATTGGTGTCGCCATAGCTAAGCGTGTCATTGCACGACACTGGAGATCTAGCCAGCCCCCAACTCTGGCTGAGTGATGGGCGGCAATGGACAGGTGTGCTAAATTAGAGGAACCGATCTAGAGCGCATGGGGTTGCCCACATAAACATGGAAAGATCTAGGGAGGTGGTAATCTTATTGTACTTTACTTACTTATTGATGTATTGTATTGTACCCTTTTATGATCTCCTGCCGATTTTCATTGACATGATTGTAGTGTATGCTTGGTTTGTTTGTCCATTTTGTTTTGCGTTCTACATTGAAAAAGCAATAAAGTTTGGTTATAAAAAAAAGGTATTTGGTGAAAGGACAACTGTCCGCAAGATCCTCAAGGGGATCCAGATATACACGCGGTTGTCGGACCCAGGAGTCCACCCACAACAGCAGATGCATCAGATGGTGGTGGCTCGCTCTGCTGGCAGAGATATGTACATAGTAGAGGGCCCCATATACGATACTCCCCACTCACCTTTGTGTGGCAGCTACCAGAAATCCGAGAGGCGACCCGCGGATTTGACTTGGCGCATTGCAGGGCGGCAGAGATTAACCACTTGGGGGATTTTTTTTCATTACAGAACCTTCCAGGACATCATGGACACTTCTTGATATACCATGCAATACAACATGCGATTCACACCACCTAGCGACCCGTAGGGGCGGAACTGCCTCAGTCACTGGCACTGCACACACTCCTGTCCGGAAGCGGCACACTGTGCACTATTTCTGTCTTTTACACTGCACTAAACTCTGCCCAGGTGGAGGCAGTTGCTGGGGCCCGGACCAGATGGGCCCCTCGCCTCACACAACCGCTGACGGACAAACTTTCGTCCCGGGCGCAGGCTCCAGCATGTTAAGGAGGTGTCCCGCAACCCACGATTCCATTTCACACAGTTTAACTATCCACATCCGGCATACCTCACACCGCAACGCATTAGGCGCATGTTCCCTACAGCATCCCCTGAATGCCCCAGATGTAGGGCACCCAGGCCGGATCCTATCACTTGGTCTGGCAGTGTCCGGTGATACAGAGGTTCTGGGGGAGGTTACATGACTCACTGCCGCTGTCACGGAACATGCACTTATCCCCGCCCTCGCCACAGTGATGTCTGCTAGGGCTCTGACCCAAGGCTAAAGGAGTTAAATACCTGCACAGGTCTGTTGACCTTGCCTATATCCTCTTTAGATGACAAATTGCGATGTCCCCTGATGTTCAGCATTGGCTATCTACTTTACTGAAATGGGCACGCGCTGAGGCTGGCGCTATCGCAGTGATGGGCACCAGAGGGGGAGAGACAGCGGGAGGTGGGTGCTGGGCAGGGCACAAGTCCTAAACAAGCATTTGCAATGCAATAGGTCTCGCATTTGCGAGAGTTTAAGCTATTGGCATTGTAAATGGCAATGCCTTTTATTTATGTTTTAAAAACCAACACGTAAATAAAAGGCATTGTCATTTACAATGCCAACAGCTCAAACTCTCGCAAATGCGAGACCTATTACATTGCAAATGCTTGTTTAACATTCTTTGTAGATAAGCTTCTAACATCGGTATTTATAAGCCGGTATACCATGCGGAAAAGTTATTTACGGCCTCACAATAGCCCTGCACCTAAATCCGCATTACTAGTAATCAGGGTTCAGAGGCAAGCACCACATGGCTTTTGATTCAGGTGGCGACATGCGGATGAAATGCTATGTAATATGCGAGTAACCTTCATGCACTGTGGCCAGTTCTAACCTCCCCATCTCTTCAAAGCAGTCCCACTTGTGCTGAGTAGTGATGTCAGTTAGTAACTTGAGTAGCAGCTTTGAGTAATCCATTTCAGAAAATTACTCAGTTTTCAGCTTTCTTGGTAAGGTTCAATCTACAGCTTCCCTAAAACCAGCAAGTTGACTCCAAGAAATTGTAGGCTGTCGTTTTGATAAAAAGTGGTACGCTTACTTCCTAAATCAGTAGGGTTGGCAGATGTACGCCCAGTGAAGTGAAATGTTTTTCTTGGTTCTCTTAAATTGGGCATGCAGTCCGAGGTTCCTAGGTAGTGAGGAGAGCTTAGAAGCAGCCTGTGACCTCCTAGCTGCAGAACAACAGCACTCCCCATAACCACACTGCACTCTTCGACTTGGTCTTGGGGGTGAGCAAAGTTCTTCCAAGATTTGTAACCACAGAGAGAGAGCCTGTTGCGAGGAGATAAACGGCATAGCGTGCATGCCTACTCTCGGGCCGGGGGACCACGCCAGCTGCTGTGAGAGAAACCCCAAACTGCATCCTAAAATGGGACATCCCTCCCCCTCCACCCACCTTGCCCTTGGGAGAATAACATTGTTTCCAGACCCAATTTGTGTGTGTGGTGTGAGAGAAAGCTTCTGCGTGGCTTTGCAGGAGGATAAACTATTTCTTGTGACACCTGCTCCTGGCCTGTCTGTCATTCGAGGGGAAAGTGTAGTATTAGCAAAGCAAATGGCTTTAACTTAATGAAAGGCGAGACCTATTGCATTTTTAATGCTTGTTCTATTCGTGTAACTGTCCCATGTCCTCTCCCCCTACAATCCTTGCCAAACATCCCTTCTACCTGCACCTGCGACTATCCTTAGTGAGGGCCGAGCAGCCGTAATCTGCTCTGGAAAGCCTCGTCCACCCTGTAGCACCCCTTGTCATCCATCTGCTCTACGGAGCTAGTTGTTTCTTTACATCAGAGCTCTTGCCTCCTCCTACTCCACTTCTTTTAGTTGCACCCACCTTCTTATCCCCCGCCCGCGTGACTCCGCTTTGGGATCAAATGGATTTTGTCCTTGTCTTTTATGCACCTGTCTAATGTTCCTCCTATCGTAGCTGTGCTGGCAGCTTCTTGCACCCTCCTCCTTGCCCTGACTCCTTCAGATGACGTGGGTCTGTGCTGTGCATGCCCACCTCTTCCAAATTTGGCTGCATTCAATTCTGCCTTCATCACTGGGGCGCACAGCTGTGGCGTGTCAGCAGCGGCGTGTCAGCAGCGGCGTGTCGGCAGTGGTGTCGGCAGCGGTGTGTGAGCAGCGGTGTGTGAGCTGCGGTGTGTGAGCTGCGGTGTGTGAGCTGCGGTGTGTGAGCTGCGGTGTGTGAGCTGCGGTGTGTGAGCTGCAGTGTGTGAGCATCGGTGTGTGAGCATCGGTGTGTGAGCATCGGTGTGTGAGCAGTGGCATGTCAGCAGCGGCGTGTCAGCAGTGGTGTCAGCAGCGGTGTGTGAGTGGTGTGTCAGCAGCGACGTGTCTGCAGTGGTGTGTGAGCAGCGGCGTGTCAGCAGCGGCGTGTCAGCAGCGGCGTGTCAGCAGCGGTGTTAGCAGCGGTGTCAGCAGCAGTGTGTCAGCAGCGGTGTGTCAGCAGCGGTGCATCAGCAGCGGCGCATCAGCACTGGCGCGTCAGCAGCATCGTGTCAGCAGCATCGTGTCAGCAGCATCGTGTCAGCAGTGGTGTGTCAGCAGTGGTGTGTCAGCAGCGGCGAGTCAGCAGCGGCGAGTCAGCAGCGGCGCGTCAGCAGCGGCGCGTCAGCAGCGGCGCGTCAGCAGCGGCATGCCAGCAGCATCGTGTCAGCAGCATCGCGTCAGCAGCAGTCAGCAGCGGCGTGTCAACAGCATCGTGTCAGCAGCGGTGTGTCAGCAGCGGTGTGTCAGCAGCGGTGTGTCAGCAGCGGTGTGTCAGCAGTGGCGTGTCAGCAGTGGCGTCAGCAGCAACGTGTCAGCAGTGGCGCGTCAGCAGCGGCGCGTCAGCAGCGGCACGCCAGCAGCATCGTGTCAGCAGCATCGCGTCAGCAGCAGTCAGCAGCGGCGCGTCAACAGCATCGTGTCAGCAGCGGTGTGTCAGCAGCGGTGTGTCAGCAGCGGTGTGTCAGCAGCGGTGTGTCAGCAGCGGTGTGTCAGCAGCGGCGTGTCAGCAGCGGCGTGTCAGCAGCGGCGTGTCAGCAGCGGCGTGTCAGCAGCGGCGTGTCAGCAGTGGCGTGTCAGCAGTGGCGTGTCAGCAGTGGCGTGTCAGCAGCGGCGTGTCAGCAGCGGCGCGTCAGCAGTTCTGGAGTGTAGGTTTTCGCCTGAAAATCAGGACTTTGACGTCCCTTTGAACTTGTTGAGGGGGAAAAATAGATTGCCAACATCAACCCGGTTTCAAAGTCTCGAGATAAACTATTTGAAAAATAAATTGCGGGGGAAACGGCAGATATGCGTTCAGTGCCAAGAAGAACTTGCGAGGAAATATTGTCAACCTGTGGAGAAAAACTACACAGAGGCATAGACTATGTAAAAGCGGGCAACTGTGCGGGAAACACTTTTTAAAAAATTATTATTTTGCAGTTTTATATAGCGCGAACTCGACCCGATGGTGCCTGAGCCCTTAACATGAGCACCAGTTACATTACACAAGAACGCATCCATTTTTGGTAGGCAGGGGAAGATTAAGTGATTCGCCCAGAATCACGGGATGTTGCGGCGGCGACGCTAAGACTCAAACCTGGTTCCGCAGTTCCAAAGACGGCAGCTCTGGATGTCTTTGGAGCAGGGGGACCACACTGGAGGGTCAATGATTTGAAGCTGCCGAGACCTGAGAAGAGTCCCAGTGACGGGAGCAGTCCAGAAACCTTTATGCAAATGAGGTCGATATCTGTCGAATTTGAATAAACTATTATCTGAAGAATGTTTGAAAATACATTCCCTAATATAAACTTAATGTAAATGACGTGAATGGTGCATGATATTCAGAGTGGTAACTTTTCATGTAAGTTAATATTATTTCACGGGGTAGATCGAAGTCAAAATAAAAGTTTGGACTATTTACACACGGCCTCGACATGCATTGCAGGCCACTGGTTAAGTGCCGGGTTAGGAAAACATGTTTAAGCATTTAAATAAACGTAAATCACCCCTGGTGGAGCCCTGACAAGCAAAGGTCACCCATGCACAGGCCACAAAGTCTTGTAAAACAGCCAGCAGGCGAGAGCTTCGAGAAGGCGTCGTTGTCACTTGTATCTCACAATGGTTTGGTGAAATGGGATTTAATTGCAGAAGAATCGCCTAGGAGAGTGGTTTACAGGGGCCACGTTATTTTTTTCCTACCCAAAAGTATGGTGGATTGCAATATTTTAAGCAAAATTGCACCGTTATTTTAAAATGCAACAGTTCGACAGATTCCAGAAAATAAAGCGTAGCCCCAATTTAAAAACAAGCATCGATCTTTTGTCTTTATGGGGCCATGTGTTTCTAATTAGAAACACATGGCCCCATAAAGATAAAAAAGTGCTTTGCGACAGCAGCAAAGCAGGCGACCCAGTCCGGCTCGGAGGCCAAAGGGCATCAACCAAAAACCCTCATTTCCAATGGCAGGCCACCGTTTAGCATAAACGGTGACGCCAGCCAATGGAAATGAGGGGCGGGGCTTAAAGCCCTTTTCTGAAAATAACTCTCTCACAAAATCTCTCGCCGAGGCGAGCAGCGCTTTGCAACGCCACGCGAGACCTAAAAAAGGAGTGGGGGGACTAACCTAGTTAATCAGAATGCAAGTGGCATCACGGCGCGTGACATCTCGGCGCGTGACATCGCGGCGCGTGACATCACAGCACGCGATATCACAGCACGTGACATCACAGGAAGTGACATCAGATCTTAAGCCCTCACATATATGTTTAACATGTCTATCATGAGTACATTGGAGTATATTTCGAGTATATAGGGAAACCCTCCTGATTTAGGCAGAACATTTACACTTTTGTAAGCTACTCATAAAACAATGTTGCCTTTTGTCTGCGTAAACTTCCTCTACCCATAGTGCTTTAAAAGAAAAAATAGTGGTACTTAAATTATTTCAACGCCTCCTCAGGGGTAGTAAGCAATATATAAATTACATTTATTTTGTGTAAATACAGGGAAAGACCAACACATCTGACATTCTTACATTGAGTGCACGTCTTGTAAACAGGGACTGAACAAAGTGAAAAGCTGCCTCTCTTAAGTATGTGTGAAGTGCTAACAAGGTGTGAGCCTTTGTTTCCCCTCTGCTGCATTTGCATCTAGGTGTGAGGCTCCTGACTGCTGCCAGCCAGGAGACTCGAACAAAAGGAGGCCTGATGACCCCTCAGATTCAGCCTTTGTTATGGGCCCAGCAGGAGTCTGAACTGAGAAAGCCCCGTCCCCCCTGCACGTTGTTGAGGATAGAAAGCAGCCAACAACGTGCAGGCGCTGCTGAGTGTCCCGGTGTTTGCAAATTACACCGGGACGAATTCAGCATATTTTTCAGTGGGGCCCAACTTCTTGGCAGGGTGGACGGCGTCCACCCTATGAAAATAGTGGGTGGACGCCGTCCACCCGCATGTACCCCTGACTCGTTTCCTGGTGCTGGGAGACGTACATCAAGAATACAGAGGCGAAAAATGACACCTGTCCGCCCTAAATGACACCCTGTTTTTAGCTGATCTATCCTGCGACATAGTAGACTTGTAGAATTGATGCATAGGAGGAGGGTCGTGTCCCACCCCGAGTTCCACATCCTGGAAGAATACGATAATAACCCGAGGCCCCACACTAAAGCCTCTGGAGGGAAAGGACCCCTTGGAGGATGATAGGGAAGACTTAGAAGCGCCACTCGCTCCCAGGATGCCCAATCACGATATGACGTCAGCCTGAGAGACATACCCAGTGCCGATGGATAGGTGTTTGCGGGCACCACTACCAGCTGCGCTCTCATACCGAGACAAAAGCCATGTTTCCTACTAACCATGAATGTAACGTTATCCGTTAACGATTATCCCTTGTGATAACTCTTCTGTTTGACAATATTATATGGGGTGTTGATAAATGCTGATGACTTGCTGCTGTTATTATCACCCAAAGTTTTTGCCTTGATCTGTATTAAAAGCAAAAAATATATATTTAAAAAAGTATTTGCTGAAAACGCTGAGCTTGCTTAAGCTTTGGACACTATGTACTTACCTGAAATGTTGCTATGGAGAAGCCCATTGGAATTTCAGTTGTATACCTTATTGTTATATCGGGGGGCTTCACTGGGGAGGTAGGAGTAGTGATTCTTATGGAATGCTAAGAAAGGCTTTGTCGCCACTTGGGTGGACCGATGCTAATTGGTGCGGTAGTGAGGAGGTTGCTTAGAGAAGATAAATAGTTTTGAGCACAGTGATTGGTGGAAGGAGGATGGGTGACCTTACTTGCCTATTTGTTGTGGAGCAGTATTTCTTGCCCACGTCCCTTACCAGGACCGAGCATGCCCAAACAGGCAGTCCCCTCAACCTGACACCCTTTCACCGGGAGGCCCAGGCTTGGCGCGCTAAGGTTCTAGGTTTTATAGGAGATATTCAAGCAGTCACATGACCAGGGTTCAATCAGAACCCTGCCTGTCACACACTGGGCATGGTAGCCTAAGGGAAAACTAAGCTTAAAGACACAAGTTTCACTAGTAGAGCCCTCTTGCCTCAAAAATCCTAGTTTGCTTGGTGGAAGATCTGGGGAAAAACGTGAGGAGCAAAAAAAAAAAAAATTACAAATAATGACAAATACGTTTTTTAAGATTGTTGTGGCGCATTTTTTCAGATACAAACAATTGGCTATTCAAATGCAATCAAAATACAAGTACAACCACAGATGGTGGAAGCCAAAGTTAAATTCTTAGATATTTTCGTGAGCCACACAAACTCCTGACCACCCAGTTTAAGTGAGCCGAGTAGTGTTACGAGAAAGTTTGGGGTATAAGTTAAGTAGTAATTTATTTACTTATTTATTATTGTTCAGGCCATATTGCTGCCAACTCTCTTTCGTCCTTGTAGGACTTAGCCTTTTTGGCTAAAGTTCCCTAAACTTTTTGCTTTCCCCCTAGACCGTTTTCTTGACATAGAGTTGCCAATTTAGATGCTTTGGGTACTTTGCCACTGCTGATCAGTGTCAAAGTACAAGGGTTCCATATGTAAAGTACAATGGTAATTGGTTGGCCATGATTGGTATGTTTGCCTTACTAGTAAAAGTCCCTAGTGATGTGCACTGTGTGTGCAAGGGCTAGTAATGCAGAGGCGCGCAGAGAAGGGAACTCAGGCCTTCAGTGTAGTGCCTGCGCGCAGTTGGCTAAGTTAGCATGTTGTCCTGACAAGTGCAACCACTTGTCAGGCCTTACTTTCTCGTTTGCGTACACGGTGGGCACCCCTGTGGTAGGTCCCGGGTAACCCCAGGGCAGGGTGCAGTGTAGGTAAAAGGCAGGACATATACTGAGGTGTGTGCTATGTCCTGACAGTGAAAAAAACACTCCATTTCGTTTTCACTGATGAAGGGCCATTCTGCCCATAGGACAGAATGGGGGAGGCTGGGTATGGTGTTTTGTTTGCCTAGTTTCCTATAAGTTTATAATGGAGAGGTGAAGTTTAGTATGTATGAACTCACAGTGTCATAACACATCTTTCTATGAAAGTGGTTTTGTCACTGTGTGTTCAGAAACCACTCTTTTAGAAAGTGGCAGAGTTTTGTGCTTTAAGCATTTCTGTGTGTCTCTGCTGAATGTGGATTGACTGTCTGGATCTGAGATGGGAGGGGGTGAGATGGCACCTGGCTGACCTGCATTTGGAGAGTATGCGAGGAGAGGCCCCGGGAGGTGAAGAGGCCTGGGTTGCAGCTATAAAACAATTGACCCATCTGCTGCTGAGTGATTAAGGGTCCAGACCCCCAGTATCAAAGGGGGAAAGGTGACACTGGGAGGGAGACACCCAGAACTGATTTAGGCAGGGGTCAGGGACCCCTGAGCACAACGAACTTCAAAGACATGAAGGGGTATAACTAAGAGAACTGAAACCCCTAGAATTTGGTGTAATTTTGAATGGCGAAATGGACAGGTCGAGTCTGCAAAGGCTTTGACCTCTTTCGTGGTCAAGAAGAACCTCTGCCAAGGAAGAAGTTGCTGAAGAGACTGCTGGATAGGACTGACCCTTGCTTCGTGATCTGGGGCTGGCCTGCAGTTTGTAGCTTTTACTAAGGAAGAGACTGAAGGGACATTGCAGTGGGTGGTGTGTCCCCCCCCTTCTTGAACAGGACTGTGCTTTGTGCTGTCCTGAACCCCAAGGGCCCGAGGTGAGCTGGCTCCCAGTTTGGAAACACAGGAACATAAAAGTTTCCGGAGAAGTCCCAAGCAACGCGGTGTGCGCGCGCTTTTGCAGTTTGAGACCCTCAGAAGTTGTGCCTTGTGATCGTGGGCACGCAGGAGTAAACTGAGTCTCGGACGCGCAGGGTGCGTGTCGGGGTGCAAGCCGAGGCGTTGGTGAGGAGCGCCTGGTCGTTGTGTGCACCAGGAGACGAGGTGAGACTCGGACGCGCAGGGTGCGTGTCGTGGTGCAAGCCGAGGCACTGGTGAAGAGCGCCTGGTCGTTGTGTGCGCCGAGAGAAGAGATGAGACTCGGACACGCAGGGTGCGTGTCGTGGTGCAAGCCGAGGCGTTGGTGAAGAGCGCCTGGTCGTTGTGTGCACCGGGAGAAGAGGTGAGACTCGGACACGCAGGGTGCGGGTCGAGGTGCAAGCCGAGGAGTGGTGACGATCGCCTGGTCATCGTGTGCACCAGAGAAGAGGCGAGTCTCGGATGTGCAGAGTGCGTGTCGCGATGCAACCAGAGGCGCTGGTGAGGAGTGCCTGGGTTGCGTGTGCACCGAAATCGAAGTAAGTCTCCACAAGTGCTGAGGGCGGTACTCGGTGTCCACTGAGACCGCCGGAAGGAGGGTCAGGTCATTGGGCCCTCGGAGTGCATCAGTAGCGTCCCGGACCGGCAGTCCCGGAGCAGCGGAGTCGCTGGCCCGAGCTCGCCGTCCCCATTGACGGAGTTCTGGATCAAGGCCCAAGTCGCTGAAGGAGGGGAGGAGAGTGGGGTCGCACCCCCCAGGTAACGTGGATCAGCACTTGGGGTGGGGTGCGGGCTCGGAGGGACACTCTCGGCCTCTCGCGCCTGGCAGCTGCGTGAGCCTGTTGCTTCGGCTCAGATCGAGGCCCGTGCTGGCCCAAGGAGGGGCAGTACTGGGGCCGGAGTGAGAAGCGGTACTTTTGTGTCATCATTGATCCATGTCGGGGGCAATTGTTAACGGAGCACCTAGACTGTCGTATTACACTTTGCATTATTGCTGCTAACGAACTACCGAACTGTTGTATGACGCCTGACTCTATTTGTGCCTGACGAACTACATGCTGGGTGCGCTACGCACTGCGTTATTTTCCCTTGCAGAGTACATGATTGTAAGCGTGGCGCATTGCATTATCTCTTCATTGCACAGTATCTGATTATAACGTGGTGCATTGCATTATTTCTTCAGTGCACAGTACATGATTGTAGCATGACGCATTGCTTTGTTTCTTCCTTGCACACGGCATACTGGTGGTGATACGCATTGCATTATTCCTTCTATTGCAAAGTACATGACTGTGGCGCTACGTATGGCATTGTTTCTCTATTGCACAGTTCAGGAGTATATCGTTACGCATTGCAGTATTTAGTTTCTTTTGCAACGTGTGTGATTCTAGCAATACGACCTACCTAACCTTTTGGAAACGGTTAGAAGTCAGCTTAGCTGTTGGTTAGAAGCGGTGGTTGGGATTAGAACCTACCAATCCACCGGAAGAAATACTATATGTTGGGTTTGTATCGTGTGGTCATATCGTATATCTTCTTGTATAAAGATTATACTCGTTTTATAAAAACTCGTGTGGAGTCTATTTGTGGTGCCATCATTGGGTTGCTGTGAGTGTGGTTGCACATACTGTACACTCATGCCTTGGAGATAAGCCTGGCTGCTCGTGCCAAGCTACTAAGGGGTTGAGCAGGGCTATCTCAGACGGTGTCCTTACTTAGCTTAACGTTGAAATGAGGGGTCCGGATCTCGCACCTGGCAACAGCGGTGTGGGACGGGGACTCCCGCCTCCAGCTTTTGGTGGCGGCGGTGAGGGATAAGGACCCCCACTTCCAACAGTCCTCTTCCTGGCTTCTGCTGGAACAGGAAGCAAGATAGGCTCCCCTGAGACAATCACAACGTTGCAATGCAGCGTTGTGATTGGTAAGCACCCAGGCCCCTAAGCCAGTCCGTTGTGATTGGTCTGAGTGCGTGGTTCGGCGCTCAGATGGGGAATGGAAGCCTGGGCATGTTCTCCACCCAGGCTGTAATGCAGCCTGTGTGGAGAATATGCTAAGTGCGCATGAATGCTGGGGCTGGTCAAACATTCATGCGCACTTAGGAGGGTGTCATCACTCCTCTGTCTGTGCGGCCCAGCCCCACCCCACAAAACTGCCCCAGCACAGAAAAATAAAATGATAATAACATCATGTTACTATCCTTTTATTTTTCCTTTTTGACCGTGCTGAAAGGCAGTGGGCCGACGCTCCTCCGCCTTAGCGGAGGAGCCGCCCATGCTTTTGCAGTTTTATATGTGTAGTACTGCATAATGCTTATGCTTGAGAATAAAACTAAACCTGCCCTGTCATTAACGGTAATTCAAGTTTCTGTTAAGAGGTCTGACACATTCCCGATTTTTGTAATTCACCACTTGGGGCCTTTGTTTTCGATTCATCTTTTGACTAAGTGTCGATCCGTTTGAAAGGCATGTTGAAAAACATGCATGTTGAAAACCATGTTGAAAAGCCCCCCTACAAAAAATAATAAAGCTTTGCAAGATTTACATTTCCACTACATGTTAATTAAATTTCCTTTTTCGTCACATCCTCGTTAATGTATCTGAGTTTGGCTGACCTTTAATGTTGGGGCTCATTGTCCGTCTTGTCTATTGCAGATACATCTATGGACAAACCCTGATCCCAGAGGTGGAGGACTGTCCTCTGAAAAGTTTGCACATGATCCGGTTTCCTGTCCCGCCTTCGGTCACCCTCTCCGCTAGTGAGAGGCAGGGGTCATGGGAATATTTGGCTGCGGTGGCAGAAACAGAAGAGGAAGCAGAGAAGAGCTTCTTGGCAGGGCTTTCCATGATTGGTGCTGGTGAGCTGTGGACCTCGCATGAGAAGGCCTGGGAGGAGCTCTGGGAAGGAAGCTGCATTGATGTGGAGGGCCCGTTCCCTCTGAGGCAGGCCCTGTATGGGTGTTTGTACTACCTGCTGAGCTCACTTCCTCCCCTCGGATTTCCTGGACCTTTTAGTGGCATTAGTCCTGGAGGTCTCTCTAATGGCCAGCAGGGAGAGGATTACTGGGGCCATGTTTTCTGGGATCAGGTGGGTTTTCTTTGCTGTAGTTTATTCCGATGTGTAGTTATGGTGCTGCAGGTGTGTTTACAAACTAGATTCAGAAATATATCAATTTAATGTCTGTTTTCTCCAGTGGGCAAGATCTAATTTGGTGTATGTCTCCAAGTAGTTAAACGTTGATGCTAAGGGGAGCATTAAATGCTGGCTGCTTTAAAACGACTGTATACAGGCCATTCAGTCCCTCCAAAGTGACAGGTCATTCCCAACAAGGACGATTCAAAATGTGTGATAGAGGTGCTACTTTGCAGGCTCGTTATTCCCCATAAGTGAATATTAGTACTCTGCCCAGGACCAGGCAATGACCGCATGGGTGGCTTTAGTGCTGGTGGCGCCCGGTGCAACAATCTCATTTGGCGCCCACCCCCTCCCCCATGATCTCCACGGATTGCCTCACCACCGCCCACCAACAGTGCCCCTCATCTCTCCATAGCTCCACACTCCGATGCATTTGAATTGTTTTATAGTGCTACTCATACCAATGTTGGTGTCGGTGCACTTTACATCACACAAACAGACAATAAACCTTACCTGTGTAAATCAGTTTATAGGAAATATTGCTTAAGACAATGAGGATTTCAAGGTGTAGGAATCACCTGTCATCCATACTAGTAGGCAGTATATTTTAAGAGTGTTTGGTCTAGAGAGACTCAAATTTAGGATTCAAAACGTACCACAGTGGGTGGAGTTGGTTTTACTACCAAAACGAACCCTTTTAGCAACAATTAGGATAACAGAAGACTGGGTAAAAACATAACGTTCTAACCTATACCATGCAGTCTGCCTGTAGCTCTTTAATTACAGTTCATAGGTACTGCAAGACTATACGTTCCACTGCTTAATAAGCCTTGCTTTATCGCTACATTCATTTGCTTTAAAATGCACCATTTGCCAATCTTTTTCATTTCTTTCTCAGGAGAGTGACTCCCCCTGGACCCCAGGTTTGTCCATTGAACTTGTTCACATCGCTTGCTATATAAAAATCATGCCCAACGTTTACACCTTAACACTTTCAAATGTCACGAGCCGCCACTGGCTACTCGCCTAAAAGCACTTCAACACCTCATCAGGGGTAGAGAGCGCTATATAAATGCAAACCTTTTCCATCTTCTATCCCTCAACTATCCTTCGCATTACAAATTACAGAATAATCCTTTATTGGTTCCAGAGCAGCGTGCTACTAGCTGAATAAGTGCTTTGGCGCCTCGTCGGGGGTAGTAAGGGCAATATAAATGCAACTACAATAGGATTACAACTTATGTACTTCAGGTAACAAAAGCATCCATGTGACAAAAGAAGTAACCCACTAAGCTATCTACTTACAGTATAGTTCAGTGATCTGCATAGTTAACCCTCTGCGCAGCAGGCATATTAATCCTCTGCGCAGCAGGCATATTAACCCTCTGCACTACTTTTATGTTGAGTCAAAACTGCTACTAGACAAAACTCCATCTCTCTCCAGAAGGAACATTAATCGCCAGAATTATCTTGATATTTTTATTGTTGCCTGAAAACTGCTGGACTCACAAGGAACTCTGCAGCAGATACATTTAAACCCATAAGCCATTTCTAAACACAGTCCCTCAAGAACCCCTACCCTGAACTCAGCGCAATGTGCGGCTGCACCGGTCGCATCACCCTAAAGCTAGCTCTGAATGCTAGTCAGGACGGGGTGAACTTTATGTGCTCTACCCTGCACAGCTTGAACAGAACTTCAAGGGCTTATTAGGTCACCTCACCTGATGGGCCAACCTGCCTCTCTTTGGTTTGGAAGGTCTGCCACTATATCCTATAATCATATCTTGAGTATTAGCAGAAAAGTTCCATTCTTTTGTAATATTTAAGGACTGTTTAGCCCCTCCTTGGTAAGTTCCTAGGTACCACTTCTGAACTCTTGCTGACACCTGGCGTTCCCCAAAAAAGGCATGCTACGCCACCCGCCTCTGAAAGCATATAAATGAGCAACTGTGTCTTGAAATTTTAAAGATGGAGTTGCTATAGTCACCCATCTTACTTTGTAGATCGTGCCAAAACTGAAATAAAGTAAAAGGGTCAAGACAAATGCGGTGCCATGGAGAATACTATTCCTAGGTGGAATGGTTATTTTGTTCTGCTTTCACAGAGAGTGAAAGTTTTGATAAATTCCTGCAGATTGGGAAAGACCTATCTTGAACTTTTTAGTCAAAAAATTCTAAGCAATTACCAAAAGTGTAGCTTTTTGGTTTGAAATGTTAGTGTTTTTGTTAAAGGTTTCTGCAGATTGGACAAATGTTCAAAAGGTTGAAATTGTGGGAAACGAAATGGAGTTTTCGTGCTTTTTTTACCCAGATAGAATTTGCAGTACTTGCGGTAATTCTGTAAAAAAAAGTAGAAATTACCAACATTTCCTAATGCTATTGGCTCACAGATGTTCTAGAACGATGACTAGAGGCACTTCTACACACACCTCAAAAGCATTATCGCGATCATATAAAGAATAATCTGTAATAAAGGCTCCTGGGTACCTCATTCAGGCAATGATTCATCCAGACAAGGGCTGGGAAGAGCCCTGGATGAGGTTAGATCCAGAAAATGCTTTATGCCTGAATTAGGGCTATATTTAATGGACAGAATTGTTTTCGATCTAAGACATGCCTCTTAGCACTCCGCTTGAGACTTTCTTTACTCTTTGAAGTTAGAGGAGTCCCACTAGCAAAATGCTCTGCATAGTAAGCCAGCAGGAGAAGAGAAGTGCCACCCTTAATCTTTACTCTGACTCTATAAGAAGTGCAAGCCATCCACCAAGGGCCAGTTGTGCTTTGTGACTGTATACTGCCTACCCTGGGCAAGTGATGACGAATGCTAAATTAGTGACTGCAGTGGCAACTGAAAATTTGTGACACTTCAAGTCTGCATTTGTAAGGCGCCAGAAACCCTGTGGTATCCAGTCTTGTAACAATGCCCCCATAAAAATGTGCAATCAAGCATCCGCCTTTAAAGGAACAAAGGTGCAATATTTGGCACAATAGTTTGCAAGTCAATTTATACATTCACAAAGAGATTATACACTTTGCATGCAGTTTGTAGTATGTGTGTGGCTACTGATGGCAGAAAGTTTCATGTATCTGACACTCCATCCTTTAGTATGGGTTTGGTCTCACTTTTTTACTTGACGTTTTCTAAACTCTTATTTGGGGAGAAGTGCTCTTTAAGTTTCATATAAGGACTGCATTTCACACACACCACCCATTACGAGTACACTCTTAATTCCAATTTGACTCGTAACAGAGTTTACATTATTGCTTCTCACACTGTTGTGGGTGCTGACTGTTTGTTCGGCCCTCTGGCACCGACCAAACCAGTCATGCGCACTGCCATTTTCTCCATGTAGGCTGCATGCAGCCTACATGGAGAAAATGGCCTCCCCATAAGTGCCTGGCTGGGCGCCGTCCCCACCAATCACAACGCTGCCATTGCAGCGTTGTGATTGGCTTAGGGGAGGGAGGCTGCCTGCTTCCTGCGACGAGCAGTGACGACGCAGGACCGGGCAAGGTAAGTTTTATATATATATTTTTTTTTTTAACGAACCCCCTCTGATTGGCTTAGGGGAGGAGAGGGAGGCTGCCTGCTCTGCCTGCTTCCTGTGAGGAACAGAGAGAGCAGACGCGACGCTGGACCGGAGGTAAGTTTTAATTTGTTTTTTAAATTAACCCCCTTGCGACCCCCGCCCTTCCACCCGCGAGTCATGCCGGCCGCGACTGGAGTGCAGTGCATGTTGGGGGCAGTGAAGTGACAGAGATGCGAGGAAGTGCATTCGGGGAAGAGTGAAAAGAGGATGCTGAAGAGTAAAGAGAGGGGGTTGAAGATGTGCAGATGGACTAGATATGCAGAGAAAAGGATGATACATATCTAACATAAAGCACACATAATTAAAGGCCAAAACTCCTTCCACAGGCCTCAATGCTATTTAATTCACAGACTCACTATTTCAGAATTTGAACATTTCCAATGTTAATTATTTATAAGAAATCATTGTTGTTACTCATTTATCTTAAACAGCTAACACCCAGTGACAAAGCCAATCATACTGACAGGCTTTAGGCATACGTCAGTTGCTTTGCCATTTATTTGGATAAAATTATATCTCCGAGAGAAAGCAAAATACCGGTCTGAAGGCACACTATGGGAATCACAGAAATGTATTTTGGCATGTTCCTTTATAGAGAGCACCCACTTTTTTCATCTCACTTAAAGACCTGTCTACACATATTTCTATATGACTGGTTACAGCTAGCATCTGTGGGTGCTTCTCAAAGTCTGGTTAGAGCATATTTTTCCAAAGTTAATGCTGCATGCAGTGCGAGACACTGGGCAAGCAAACATTTTAAAAGGCTAAAGTTGTCATGCAGAACAATTTACACATTATAGTAACTGTGCAAGAAGATATGGGGCAGTTTTTAATGTGTTTAATATTTCGAGACTATACGTTCCACTGCTTAATAAGCCTTGCTTTATTGCTACATTCATTTGCTTTAAAATGCGCCATTTGCCAATCTTTTTCATTTCTTTCTCAGGAGAGGGACTCCCCCTGGACTCCAGGTTTGTCCATTGAACTTGTTCACATCGCTTGCTATATAAAAATCATGCCCAACGTGTACGCCTTACCACTTTGAAATGTCACCAGCCGCCACTTGCTACTCGCCTAAAAGCACTTCAACACCTCATCAGGGGTAGAGAGCGCTATGTAAATACAAACCTTTTCCATCTTCTATCCCTCAACTATCCTTCGCATTACAAATTACAGAATAATCCTTTATCGGTTCCGGAGCAGCGTGCTACTAGCTGAAAAAGTGCTTTGGCGCCTCGTCGGGGGTAGTAAGGGCAATGTATTGTAGTTGCATTTATAATACAATCAGACTGCAGTAGGGGCAAACAGTATCTTAGTGCAAAGAACGAACCTTGGAATTTTTTTTTTACCCTGGATTTACTTCAGTTTTATAGTTTGTGTGTTGCGCTGTGATTTTGTGGAGATTGGCCAATTAACATTCTTTGGGCTAATGCTATGAATTTGCCAAATCTTGCCAACTCAACCGGGGTTTACCTTACAATAGTGTAATTCTTTTGCTTTCCTACAGGTATGCGCGCAGTGAGTTAGAAATACTGGCTGTAATAAAATGCTATGTGTGTTCAAAAGAGCCGGGAAAATGCATATTAGGAGCTCGAATGCTTCCTGTGTTGAGTGGCATAAACTGCACAGGCCTGCCTTGGCGAGTGACTTCCAGCTTCCTTTTAGTTCTTTAATTGGAATTGCCATGAGTCTTGCATGGAGGATGTGCTTGAGCGTTGTCTTCCTTAAGGCACTGTTCAGGTAAGGCTGGCAGGGGTTTTCCGCGTACCAATGTAATATGTTCTTCTTGATGCGGCATTTATATTATTCTATGATTTTAATATCGTCCTGCCTTGACAGGGCCTTACTTGGTTTTTTTCAATGCAATTTTGAGTGTCACAGGGTGGACTGCGGTATGTTCCCAACTTTCTCCAGCCAAATTTCGTTTTTTGCACGCTTCAATCAAATAGTCTTACCAGGGGTTCTTTGCGGCTATGAATAAACCCTTCAGAACCTCTTTCATTGTGTTTGGGGCCGGAGCGAGTGGCCTGTGGTAGTACCGGATGAAGGCAGCCATGTTCTCAAAAGATATTGTTCATTCAAGCCGAACTCTAAGTGCACCAGGGAGTTTAGGGTGTATGAAGGCATTCGAAAATGTGCTTGTAGGCTCAGAATTGCACCATAGCCACTAAGGCCCCAGGGAAAGCAAGTTGGCTATAACAGATGGTTGGTAAGAGTTTAGCTTCTATTACTCTCCGTATTACTTCAGAAGATGGGCTATGCAAACTTGAATGTAGTTTACACAAAGCGTAGGTCACTTTTTCCCTTTTCTTCTATATGGGTGATGTGCAATTTTGGCTCTCTGTTGGCTGCAAACCATACTCGCAGGTAGTTGTACTTGAGGGCACTCCTCATTTTCAGGTTTCCTAGTCTCCATTGCAGCTTGAGCTTTTTAGAGTATCGCCCAAATATGACCACATTTGTTTTGGTGCAGTTCGCCACCAGCTTGTTCTTAATCTTTACATTTAAAGCGTCCAGGGCTTTCTGCATTCACACCTTAGTGTGGTCTATTAGGATCATGTCATCTGCGTACTGCATTAAAAATAAGCACGTCTGACCGATTTTGGGCACAAGCAGATTTGCTGCTTTTAGAGATTGACCTAGATCAACAGTGTACAGGATATGGAGCATGGGTGCAAGGACACACCCTTGTTTTAGGCCTTCTTCCATGTAACCTTTTCTGGTTACCATATTTTGCGTAAGTTTGATTCTCACGCAGGTTTGAGAGTGGAGTGCAGTAATTGCATCTAGCAGTTTTTGTAGAATTCCCCAGCTATTTAATTTATTGCAAAGAATGTGCCGATCCACGTCATTGAATGCTGCGGTGTAATCGACGAAGCAGGCGAAGAGTGGGGGATTGTGAGGCTGGTTTGCCTGCTCCACCAAATATGCTAGTGCCACAATGCTGTTGGTGGTGGAGGTCCCATTCCTGAATCCTGATTGATAAAATGGCAGGATGGCCTCTTTGACCCAATTTTCCAAATCTTGTAGTAATGTGCTAGCAAAAGCCTTTGCTTCAGTGTCCAGCAGCGCAATCATTCTGTAGTTAGCTGGGTCTGTGTTGTTCCCCTTTTTATGTATTTGGTGGAGGATTGACCCTCACCAGGAGTCGGGGACTGTGGCTGTTGCAAAGCAATGCTGGCAGAGATGGGAAAGCGGGGATGCCCAAAAAGCATGATCCTCCTTGAAAAGTGCGCCTGACAGCCCGTTTGGTCCCAGGCCCCGTCTTGCCTTATGTTCTTCAAGATATTGATGACCCGGCTGCTGTCCCCTATAGTCATGCTGGGTGCGAGACTGGCGACTTGCGGACTCTTGGGTTTGAGATGCAATTGATATAAATGCTGGTCTGTACTGTGTCTCGGGTCGAACAGGGCCGCAAACTCTGGTGGGGGATTTGCAGTAAAATGCTTTAACATGGTTAACCCAAGAGTCAGCAGTCACGCATTGAGTTTGCCTTGGGTGTGACCATTTAAGTTGTTAATAAACTGCAAGATTTTGGTCTGATTACATTGTTTCAGAACATCAAAAATATGGAGCCATAACGATTCCTGATGTTGTCTTTTGTGCTGCCATATAAGCCTGTTGTGGAACTTTCTGGCTGTGGCTAGTTTGTTACGGTGCTCCACATCCCCATCTCTTTTAAATTGCCTAATGGCATTCCTCAGAATTCTCTTGCTCTGTTTCACATCCCTACTTTATCGGTGTGTTTCCTTGCAGTAATTGGTGCAGGGCTATTGCTGTTTTCGGCCAGTGTGAGAAAATGTAAGCTCCTAAACTATTGTTGTTCTCCTGTATCCATTTAGGTTTCCAGGCAGCAGCCTTGTTGTATTTATTTTACACCATTTCCATCTCCTTAGTAATTTGTGAATTTCTTCCTCAGTGGGAGCCCAAGATTTTGTGGCTGCTGAGTGATTGTAAAGATAGTGTGGCGGTTAGTGGTAGGTTGTCGCTGGTCCGCTGCTGCTTAATTGAGAAATCCAGCAGTTGGTCCTAGAGGAATTTGCTCAGGAACACAAAGTCCAACGTTGAGACATTGTTGAAGGACTTAGGCATTTTTACCATCTTGTGCAGATTTAATTTGGTGGGTTTTAAGAAATGTATTTAATATGCTTCCTGCAGGGTCAACTGTGCAGTTGCCATCAGAGCTTATCCCTATATTGCGAGAGTTGAAATCCCCTGAGATGATTATCTCGGTTGAGGGGTAGGTAAAGATTAACTCTTCTAAGGTATCCACAAGTTTGCCTATCTTTTCTAGCCTTGGGGTGTCTTTGCAATGAAATTACACGTTTAATAGCAATATGGGAACTTTATTCCCATTCATCTTTAGGCCACCCACTAACACGGCCTGGGTCTGTTCTGTGGTGAGTTGGATTTTTACAATTTTTGTTGCTAATGCCAAGTTTACATAGATAGATAGGCTTCCAGAGGGTTTACCGAAGAGGGTGGTCTTCTTAGCTGGTTGATGGACTTACGCAAAGCCAGGTATTAGTAACGGGGTCGTGGACCAAGATTTTTGCAAGCATAACGGGTCACTTCTCTGAAGGAATGCTAGCACCTCACTGTTATTTATGGTGTTCTTGAGCCCAAATACGTTCCATGATCTAACCGAAAGAGGCCTCACCATCGACGCATTAGTGTGAGATTCCACCCTGCTTAATCTCAGAGGGCTAGCAATGAGTCTGGTTCCTCCCTGCCAAGTTGAAAGCTAACCCGCCCAAGCCACTTACTTGATGTGAGCCTGGCATGTCTGCAGTGATTCTGCGCTCTGCCGTTGCCCTATTTGGGTTGAAGGAACACCAGCTTTTCAGGTTAGTCAGATTATTAACAAATGCAAATGATGTTCCTCTTAATATACACCTCCCTTGTTTAGCCGTGCGCTGTTTTTTTCCATCGATATGTACTGGTACCTTTTTGGTTGGGGAGCCTGAACCAAGATCCTCCAGTTAGCGAATTGAGTCTTCTCCGCCAGTATCTCTGGGCGTGTTCACATTGTTTCCAAGTGACTACTGTGGACTCTTTTGGTGCATAACAACTTAATGTCCTGAATTGAATTCCTAGCAATACATTGGATGTGTATTGTGCCAGATCTGGAATATGTTTCAGGATTTGCAGACTGTTTGACCTCTTTAGAGTGTCCACATACCCACGAGATGTATACTCTGGTGTAAAAACTGTTACATTGTGTAACAATCAATGAAGTCTCGTAGACAGCTCTTGTAATTGGTAGTTTATTCTTCAAGTTACAGCTTAATAAGTTCTAAAGTAAACCCCACCAGGAGCAGCCTCCTGGCTACTCAGCCCATCTTCTCCAACTGCTATCCCTCCAGTACAAACATTCATAACATTCCAAATGACATCATATTGTCTGAGCATCAAGGCAGAGACAAGGGCAGGGAGAGTGCATTACTTAACAAGCAGATTACTACTCATTGTTTTTAGGAACTCTGTCTATGATGTCTCTAGATGGGGGTGAGCCTTTGTTCCTGGTCTGGGCTGATCCATTTGAGTTGGATGGATCGGAGTATGCAACAGGGGAGTTGTCCACCCTTGTAGAAATATTTGGTGTTTTCTGTGTCCTAGCCTCTTTGATTTCTCAGGTACTTGGTCTTAAGAATTGCCTTTTTGGGCTTGGTGAGGGGGCATCTCCCCGTCTTGGTGCCCACTGAGTGGGTATGGATTCCTCATCAAGGGTAGTCTCTGTCTGATGAGCCTTGTTAGCAGTAGTTTTATTTTGAAAATTGGGAACACCTTCCGATTTGTGTTTGAGGCTCATTGGGTCTTAGGATCAGTGTACTCCTTCATTGCTGCTTAGTGCAGGTGAGCCTGAATGTCTGTGAAATCCTATTGAGAGTCTGCGTTGCTGATTCGTTAGGATTTTTGAGGGCTTTTTCAGGTGCTTCTTTGCTCTTCATGATAACGATTTGTCGGTATCTTGGGCTTCAGAAAGAGTGCTTGCGGAGTTTGCATCGTAGTGGTTAGGGTGACTGGGGCATGTGCTCTGTTTCCTTCTGCTGGTGGATCCGAGCATGTTGTTCTGATGAAGTTGATGCTATTGTTTCCCTTTGCAGCTTCAGGTGTCACGGCCAACGTTTGTTGATGCTCCCTTGATGGCTGACCAGTTGGTCCAAGATGGGGGCGTTAAATGGGTGCCTGAATGTTCTTCAGATTAGTGACCAGCGAGGAAAACACTTCCTGTAATGAGCTAAGTTTCTCAACAATTGGCAGACATTGACAAGTGTCACCTTGGGAGCCGAGCTTTGCATCTAGCTTGTTTATTTTCGTTGCTTTCTCCGCGATTGCCGTGGTAATAGTCTGCATGGTGTCCTTTTGTAACTCCAGCTTATGTCCAGCTTATATGATTGCCATGTGAGCGCGTTGATCAGGGCAGCCAGAGTCCATTTTATTGATGCTAGTAATGAATGATGTCATTTGAATGAATGATGTCATTTATAAAGCGCTGGCTATCACTCCAATGGAGCATCTTGGCGCTAAGAGAGAGAGTCAGGGGGTATGGTCTCTAATGTCGCAGTAGTCAGATGAGAGATAGAGCCAGACTGTCTGGAACTGTGAATAACCAAGTTTTCAGTTTTTTCTTAAAGATAAGCTCCATCTGAATAAGTCTCAATTGAATAGGTAGATAATTCCAGGCTTTTGTCCCTAATACAGCCATAGATTTTCCTCCTCTGGACTTCAGACGAAAATGGGGGTACAAGTAGGTTTTCCTTAGAGGATCTCAAGTTACGAGCAGGTACATAGGCTTTCAGTCTAGTCCTAAGATATTTAGGACCAATTTGTTTTACAGCCCTGAAGGTTATCACAAGGATTTTAAAGAGAATTCTGTTGTGGATAGGTAGCCAGTGAAGGATTTGAAGAGCCTCGGAGGCAGAGGACCCCTTAGGTAAATTCAGTACCATTCGGGCCGCTGCGTTTTGTACCGTCTGCAACTTTTTTAGAGTACTCTTTTTTTATACCAGCATAGAGACTGTTACAATAATCTAGTCGTGACAAGATCATCGCCACTGCTACGGACTTACGAGCTATGGCTGGCAGGAGGTCAAAGAATTTTTTCAGAGTTTTTATCCAATGAAAACAAATTCCTGCTACCGACAGGGCCTGCTGATGAAAAGAGAGAGAGCTATCAAATCGTACGCCTAGATTTTTAGCAGTGTCCACAGTATTGGGGGGTGGGGCTGCGTCAGTGGGCCACCACTTTTTGGGTGAAAAGATATTACATTTTCCTAGCAACAGAATCTCCGTCTTTTGACTGTTACATTTAAGGTGGTTGGTCTTCATCCATTCGAAGACAGCCGAGAGACATTGTTGAAAATTTTCTTCAGCTACTGCGGTTTCTTTATCTAAGGTAAGGATGAGCTGAGTATCATCAGCATAAGACACAGTCTCAATATCAAAAGAAGATATTAGATCTAACAGGGGCACCATATATATATTAAAAAGTGAGGGGCTCAAATTTGAGCCCTGAGGGACACCTGAGCGCTGCTGCTGGGTCTTGATGAGGCTGACTAACTGGGGGGGTGACGTTTAATGTTACTGCGTGATTGTTCTGTAACCCTTTCATTACTGTTATCTCTTTCTTCTTGGTTGTGACTGGTTTGTTCGATTTAAATCTGACTGGGAGGTCAGGCACTCCATAAATAGGTCACTCCAGCCATCCGAGTTCAAAGGTCGCTGGTATTCCAGGGGAGACAGAGAATCCTGTACAGCCGCTTCCTCTGAAGCCTTCTGATGAACTTGCGCTCTTAGTGTGCTTGCCCCTTTGTTTTAGACTATATTGGTAGTGGAATTGTTGATGTGGGTTAATGCAGTCGTGGGAACTTTGGGCGAATTTCCTGTGTATTTCTTGTCTAATCAATTGGAATAGCATGGGTGTGAAAGATGGCTCAATTAGTTAAATTGCTAAGAGTTGCTCCCTAAGTTTTGGACAGGAGTTGGCACGTTGATTGGGTGATGTTTCCAGCCTTCCATGCGGATCTGTACTGCGCTCATGGTCGACTAAAGCTGGTTGAGCCACGTCATCCAGGGTGGTATAAGTTTAATTCTCTGATCTTTCCTCAGAACTTTCCTTTTTTTGAGCTCGTCGCTCTGGTAAAGTATTTGCTTAATGGAACTTGCTGGCCCAGGCTAGAGTTTAACATTTCTTGAGTTCTCAACATCATGATCATCCTTGTTCGCTACTGATCTCATAATAGGGCTTCTGTTGTGCCTTACTCTCCTTTTGGTCATGGTGAAAGTCTGCCTTAAATTAAACACCCTGTGCGATAGCTTCCAGCTCTCTTGAAAATGCTACTTCTCTTATAACCAATGAGTAGGTGTTTCCAACCCCCCCAAACTTTGTCATTTCTCATGCAGTTGCTGGCTGAAGGTGAGTCGAGTGCCATTGATGTTAAGACTGTGTAGCTTGACTTATATTAGATGTAACCTTAAGTTCCCTGCTTCTATTTGCTTTTTTGCTTTAGTTAGTTTGCTACTTTGTCTGAAGAGTCACTAGTGTTGATAACAATGCGGAGTGAGTGGGTAGGTGGGAGGCATGGTGAAGGTCCGGAGGCCTGAGGGGGACGGCGTGCTACTGGCCTGCCTCCCTGATACCCCCTTCTCTCATGTGGTGAAGCTTGGCACTCTGTGCGATGGTCTCACACCTCTCACAGAGCTCGCAGTGTGCTCACAATGTGGTTTGAATCAGCTCTCCATAACCCCCGGAGCCTTGTTCTGCATCAGACATGGGAGGGAGGCAAGAATAGAGTCAAAAAGGAAATGGGGGAGATAGGCCTCATTCATGCCTCTCTGGGGCCTCTTCTATTTACCCACTGGCTGCCAGATCTGCCGGGCCCTCTCCTGCTCCTGTCTGCCCTTGGGGGGGGGGGGGATCTGCTGAATCTGGTGGGATGTGCAAGCACTAGAGGGGGAGTGGAGCGGTTCACTGCCCGTTGAGGATCCGTCCCCCATCATGCCCACCGCCGCTGCCCTGCCCGAAGCAGGCCGCCAACAGGAGCAACGGCGGAGTGATGGTAGAGTAGAGAGCAGGTGTGTGGGAGGTTGTATTGTATTGTAATTGAATTTATATAGCGCTTACTACCCCTGGCGAGGCGTCAAAGCGTTTTTTTGTCGAGTAACACTACTCCGGAACCCATAAAGGATTAGTGGAATATGTAAGTAATTAGAGTGGTGGATATGTTAGTCATTTATTTGGATTGAGAACGCTAATGGAGGGATAGAAGAGGGAAAAAAGGTTTGCATTTATATAGCGCTTGCTACCCCTGCTGGGGTGTTGAAGCACTTTTTGGGCTAGCAGTACGCTACTCCGGAACCTATAAAGGATTAGTGGTGAATTAGTATAGTGAAATATGAAAGTAATTTGAGTGGTAGATATGTTAGTTAGTTATTTGGATTGAGAAGGATAGTGGAGGGATAGAAGAGGGAAAAAGATTTGCATTTATATAGCGCTTGATACCCCTGATGGGGTGTTGAAGTTCTTTTTCGGCGAGTAGCATGCTACTATGGAACCCTAAAAGAAGTAGTAGTCAAATTACTATAGTGAAATATGAAAGTAATGTGAGTGGTGGATATGTTAGTCTGTTATTTGGTTTGAAAAGGATAGTGGAGGGATAGAAGAGGGAAGGATTTAGATTTTTTTTTTTTTTTTTTGTTTGTTTTTTGGAGCTCATAGCAGTAGGAGGAGGCTTGGGCTGATTAAGAGGGAGGTGGGGAGGGAAGAGTCAGAGGGAAGGGTTTAGAAAGACTTGGGGGATCGGAATAGTAAAAGAAGTA
Source organism: Calotriton arnoldi (assembly GCA_963921515.1). NCBI lineage: Eukaryota > Metazoa > Chordata > Amphibia > Caudata > Salamandridae > Calotriton > Calotriton arnoldi. The sequence goes on along the minus strand of CAWUFW010000478.1, from coordinate 1,810,694 downwards.
TGAGATGATGCATGGAGGGTTAGAGTAGGGAAAAGTCTAGAAAGGGTTATTTTGGGGATCATAGTAGTGGTATTGGGTTTGGGATGAATGAGAGAGTGGAGGTAGAGGATATATTGATAGAGGTTTAGGGTGAGAAATAGGGTGGTGCATTGGAAAGAGTAGTAGAAAGTGGTTTGAGATGAGTCAGAGTTGAGGTAGAAGATCTAGTGAGAGCGGTGTAGGGTGAAAAATAGGGTAGTGCATTGGATATGCTGAATTAGAAGAAAAGTAATAAATCTATAGATCCATAAGTACATGGAAGGTATATAGATGCATAAAGGAAGGTAGTATATGTAGATTAAAGATGCATTAAATAAACTCCGGCTTTCAAGTGTTGTTGTACTTTAAATTAGTTGTATGTATTTATTTATATCTGAGGAAACCTTTGCAAATCCTTAGAATCACAAAGAAAGACTCGCACTCCAGGATCGTGGTCAGATGATTATTGTATTATTATCAACGGCAACGCGTTTCGACCACAAGGTCTTTATCACAGCCAATTTGCACAGACAAACAAACACCATTTTATCGTGTTTAACAACAAGTGACATAGAAAACAGATAATGCATTTCCGGCTGATTGTAGGCATGAAAACCAGACTCAGTTTACACCTGTTTCTTCACAGGGACAGTAAATCTAAAAATGTTCAACTACTGATAGCAATTCATTGATCAATCTCCATTTCATACTAAACAGGCAAATTCGATTAGTGTCACACACTGTTTACCACATTTACTAAATTCATCATCATTATACGTTTTTTACCATTAAAATGGTCACGCATGGTATTTCAGTCTCATTGATCCTGCGCTTTTCGGCATAGTGGCCAAGCGTAATTAGACAAACCTAAATCCTATCAAGTGAAACTCCGCATCACAATTATTAAGAGTCTGATTATGCCAGTATCATATGGGGCATTTTAAACTGAATGAGACCCACAATCTTGTTTTAGTCTCACTAGTAGCCATATCATCGGCCCAGTGGCCCTGTGCAATAAACAGCACCCCATTCCTAGCATTTATCCCAATTCAATGCCTAACCGCATCAGTCAGTTCTGCAACATACATTTAAAATATAGTATAGAAAGGATAATCAAAGGGAAAGAGATTACTATCCTTTTGTGAATCGTGGATACCGTGGAAAAGAATAAACAGAGTTCAAGAAAATTAAAAGACCACGGTCCACTGAGAGATGACACGTCATGCCCCCCCCCGGTCCTGCCTCAACCCAAACTAAAACCACTCAACTTCTGATTTTGCGAGTCCTCCAGCACCCAGAGCCCTGGACCGCTGGACCACCTGTGAAATTCTTCCTTATGTGAACATTATATCTCAGATGGGAGCCCCCACCGAGGTCCAATATATCACAGGGGAAAGGGAATCACATAAGGAGCAAGGAATACTCGAGGCAACATCTCACATTACTTATCCAATGTGGATAAACAGTGCCTCATCCTCGTTCAGAAGGAGAAGGAGATTTGCTACCCAGAAGCAGAATGTAACTTGATTCCAGGATTCTCAGACGTTTCTCCCTGTCTCCCCCTCTGGGGCTTGCTTCCACCCTGTCAATACCAAGACATTACGATTATGCTCATGGCATTTTAACCAGTGTCTGGCAGTTGAATAATTTACATCACCATTTCTGATTGCCCTTTGGTGCTCGAGAATCCTTTTTTTCAATGGAAAGATTATACTCCCCACATACAACTTATCACACGGGCAGATTACCACATACACACAGAAATCCGAGTTGCAGTTTATGAATTTGGTAATGTCTCTGCTATTACCTGTGGGTAAGGGGAATGACTTTCTGTTTCTGCTACCCCCACAGGCCTTACATTTACCGCACATGAAGAATCCCTTCTGTTGTTTCAGCCAGCTTTGCTCCTTTACATTACCCATATAGCTGTGTACCAGCATGTCTTTATGGGATCGTGCACGTCTGTATGTTACCAGAGGGTATGGTGTTACCTGTGACCCCACTACTGGGTCACCTTTCACTATGTGCCAGTGTTTGGTCAAAATTTCCCTCACTGCTGATGACTCCGTGTTAAATGTGGTGATCAGTCTGATTGGATTTTCTTCCTGTGCATTCTTACTTCTCTTTGTCAAAAGGGTTGCCCTGTTAATCATGGCTGGACTGGCCAGCCGGGCAAGCAGGCAATCCCCCGGGAGGCTGGAGCCTCAGGAGACCGGTTTTGACACTTGGAGGCAGGAGTGGTGGTGCACGTTACACGATCCCGGCGGCAACTTGAAAGAGTTGCTCTGGTTCTAGTGCGCATTAGCGCGCCTGTACACAGGGGCTGAATTTATCATTTTTGCTAGGGCTGTTTTAAATTCCCAGTCCGGCCCTGCTGTTAATGCCTGCCGCTTTTTTTCCGCTATTTTCAGCACTTTCATTGTGTACCCCCTTCTCCTGAATCTTTCAAACATTCTCTCTTTCTCTTTCTCATATGATTCTTGTGTGCTGCAGTTGCGTTTTGCTCTTATGAGCTCCCCATATGGTATGCTCCACTTTAGTTTAGGGGGGTGATAACTTGCAGCGTGCAGGATACTGTTACCGGCTGTTTCTTTCCTATGTAAAGTTGTAAGAATCACACCATTCTCGATCTGCACACACACAACAAGAAACTCCATTCTGGCTTGATCACACTTATGGGTAAATTTCAGATTGACATCATTGCTAGATAATCGTCTCAAAAACATTTCCAAATTAGGTCTGGTGCCACTCCAAATCATAAAAATGTCATCAATAAAACAAGTCCAAAAAACAATATGTCTAGGCAAATCCTCATTCTTTTCTGACCATACCAATTGCTGCTCCCACCACCCCATAAGCATACAGGCGTAACTTGGTGCGAAGCAACTTCCCATGGCAGTTCCGACCTCCTGCTTATACCATTTGTCCTCAAATAGAAAAAAGTTATTTTCCAGGCAAAAGGTAAGCATCTCTATCAACATCATGGAATGATCATACAGGAAAATGGACTTGTCCCTGAAGAAATGTCTGCATGCAGCAATCCCCTTTGGATGTTCAATACATGTATAAAGCGCAACCACATCAATGGTTACCAGCCAAAAACTGTCCTGCCAATGTATGCCCTCAATTTTGTTTATAAAATCTGCGCTGTCCCTACAGTATGAGGGGAGGCTCAGGACATATGGGAACAAAAATGAATCTAAAAATACCGAAGTGTTTTCCAGCAGACCCCCATTGGCTGACACGATAGGTCTGCCAGGTGGATTTAGCCTGTCCTTATGAATTTTAGGCAGCATATAGAAACATGGAGCCATTTATTTATATATATATATATATTTTTTGTAAATCAATAGTGAAGCAATTGTAGATAAATAGTTATGATAAAAGATTTACTTATTTATGCAGTCACTTATATACATGTTAAAAACATAGAATAATGTAACTATCAGTATTATGTACATTTGTTAAGCAGAACTAATGAATATCTATATATTTTTTAAACAATTATTTTACACGTTTATACAAAGCAATACACATATATATAGGTACGTACATATCTATAGTATAAATAAATGCTTAAATACAGAGAGATATGATGTATATTTCTGTTTGCGTATGGTGGTTATGTGGGGAAGAGACAATTCTTGAGTAATTTTCTGAAGATAAGGTGGTTATCCGTGGATCTTATGTTGGGGAGCTAAAGAGTTCCGCAGTTTGGCTGCTTGAACAGAGAATGATGTGCCACCCATAGTTATTTCTTGTATCTTGGAATTTTGAGGTGAGGTGCCACTCTAGAGTGGAGGTTTCTTTGTTGAATGCGTTTGGCGATTTTATTCCTGATGAAGAATGGTCCTGTTCAATGTATCACTTTGTGGGTGATACAAAGCAGCTTGAACGTGGATCTTCTGGCAACCAGTAACCAATGCAGGGCTTTCAAGGCAGGGGAGATGTGGTCTTGCAGTTTTATATGTAGGAGTAGTCTGGCAGCCGAGTTCTGAATCCGTTGTAGTATTTTCAAGCCTGGACCTTGTGTGGAAATCCCAAATGCGTGAAGATTTGTCGCAGCGTTTTTATAGTGACAAAGCTTGATCTTGCTAGTTTGTCCACTTGGGCATTCATCGATAGCTTGGAGTCCATGGTCATTCCGAGGTTTCTTACTTCCTTCGATACTTTAGGCGGGGTTCCCAGATCATCAGACCACGCGGTGAGCGGGTCATAATGTTTCCAATCGCCAAACATGAGTATTTCAGTTTTGGAAGCATTCAATTTGAGATGGCCCCATGTCATCCATTGATCCTCGGCTTGAGACAACAGAAATTTGGCAAGTTTTAATGTCTTTGGGTCATTCCAGTTGAAGGAGTATTTGCGTTCATCTGCGTAGTTATAGCACGTGAGGTGAAGTTGATTGATAAGTGCCGCTAAAGACTTCATGTAGATGTTGAAAAACATGGGCGAGATAATAGAGCCTTGAGGGACCCCTGCTTTTGTGAAGTACGGTTTGGACGCGAAAGGTGGGGTATGGATGAAATTAGTTCTGTTGTGAAGGAAGGATGCTATCCAGGCTAGAGCAGTCCCCTCTATGCCGGCTTCGTAGAGTCTTTGTATCAGAGTGTCCTGGTCAGTCGTGTCAAAAGCAGCCGAGAGGTCCATGAGAAGTAGCGCAGCAACCCCGTTTCAGTCAACTGTGTTCTTCAGGTCATCCCAGATGGCAAGAAGGGCAGATTCTGTGCCTCTGCCTGGATGGAATCTCATTTGGAAGTCCGAAAGTATGGCATTCTTTTCAATGAATTGTGACATCTGGGCGAATGCTGCTCTTACTATCAGTTTGCCAAGGAAAGGTCCTTTTGTAATCGGTCTGTAGTTGTCGGGGTTCAGGGGGTGCAAGTTTGTTTTCTTCAGTAATGGGCATATGTATGACCTTTTGAGTTCTTCTGGAAATATTCCTGTAGTTAAGGAGTTGTTGATGATTCTCCTTATTGGAATGGCAGGAGAAGATGTTAGAAGAATTGTCTTGAAGGTTTGCGGTGGACACAGGCCCGAAGGGCTGCCGGCAGGCCTGCTTTCTTTGACCAGGTCCATAGATTCATTGTGCGAAATGTATTGGAATGAACAGAGAGGATGGGTTAGAGTATTCTAGGATTTCTGTTTTGTAAAAGGGTTAGTGCTGATGCTTAGTCTTTGTTTTAAGTATGAGTCCAACGTGTCTGCTTTATCCGTGTAATGATTTGCCAGTTTATCTGTGAAATCTTGAGTAACGGGATGAGCCTCTTCTAGGCAAATTGGTTTACGAAATTCAGTGAGTTTTATAGAATTCTTTATCTGCACATTTAGCATTTTGAATTCGGTCTGAATAGTATTTTTTCTTCGCTTTTTTGATAGCTGACTTGTATAATCTGTTAATTTTCTGTAGGCAAGTTTGTCTTGATTGGCATTTGTTTTCAGCTGGGCACGTTGCAGCTTTCTAATTTGTTGTTTTATCTCTGTATTTCTCCAAGGTGCTTGCTTTCTTTTGTTCTGTTGTGTGGTTTTTAGTGGTATCAGGATATCAAAAGTTTCCCTTTGCCACTCATATAGTTTTTTAACAGAATTTATTTTTACTAGATCTGTATTGGATGTTGTGTTTCTACGTGTTCCAAATTGAGTTTGTTCCACGGCTGATAGGTGGATGCATGTAAGGTGGTTTTAGGTGCGTCGCTTAGTGTTGTTTTATGTTGGAAGGCAAGCAAATGGTGGTCTGACCATGTGACTGGAGTCATCGTTTGAAAGGTAATTAGTTCTGTATTAGCAAAAATAACATCTAGGATGTGTCCAGTGATGTGTGGGTTCATGGACGATCTGATGCCGGTTAAGTGCGTCTAGGCCAGCGGCGATTGTTTTGGGATGGGGCATATTGGGTTTCTCATACCAAATGTTGAGGTCACCCAGAATGCATAGTTTGGAGTGTAGTGTTATCAGGTTTGAAACCGTGTCTAGAATTGTGTCTGGGAATGTTGCATTGCTTGTAAAGGAGCAGGAAGTTACAGGAGGAAGATGGTGTTGGATTGCATCTGGTGAAAAGGGCCTCACAAGTTTTTATGGAGACTTTGTCAACTTGAGTGATATGTAATGTTTGCCTGAACACAACAGCTAGGCCACCTCCTTTTTTGCCTATACGATTTTGGGTGATTGTTTGATAGCCTAGAGGAACGTCTTCATGTAGGCTTGGAGCCATATCATCTCCCAACCATGATTCAGTTATGAATAGTATGTCTGGTGTTGCGTCAGTGAGAAGGTCGTAGATGTGATGTCTGTTTTAAGAGAGCGATCGAGCATTTATTAGTAGACATTTTAGAGAATGTGCTTCGGTGATAGTGTGACTTTGTTTTGTAGAGGAGTGAGCAGTATCTTGTGGGCTTGCAGCAGGTGTTTCCTTAGTGTTAGTTAAAACCACCAGCTTCCCCTCACTGCCGGGAGAACAGTATGTGAGGTGCGGTCAGGGGAGGGTGCTTATCTGGCCTGCAAGGAGCACCTAAACTTAGTAAGGCCACTTCCACAAGCACGGGGCTCGACCTTAGTGTGGTGGGACCTAGGCCCGCCTCTCACCTTGCGCACGTGGTGTCCCCTTTAAAGTGCTGACTGGGCTTGCCGGTCAGCCAGTGGCGGCTGCTCTGTTTGGGCTGAGGGGCTGCGCCCCCCCTAATTTTTCTGCTTTATGTGCCATCCGGCATCCGCATTGCTAAAATAATAATCACAGTACACGCTGTGTATTGTGATTATTTCATTATTAGTGTGGATGCTACATTAATAGGAAAAGTTTTCCTGCACACAACCGACTCCGATATCATATTGCCAGTGACTGCTGCCAATTGCTCACAGTACTGGCATCATAACTTTATGGTCAGGCAGCCAGGCAGACACTAGTGAGCATGCGCCAGCCATCGTGAGGTCCAAGGGCTTAAGTCATTACTGCCCTGGCCTGCCATTATCTGGGGCCTTTAGTTTCCTCCCCTAGATGATGCGCAGTAGCGTCACTTTTTGCAGCAGCCCCGGGCGGCATGAGCATCAGCCTGGGGCGTGGCTGCATGCCAATCCTTATTGCCTCCCCACCCCACCCTTTCCAACGTCGTCATAAGGAGGGGGTGGGGTCCATAAGCATCACGGACTCCACCCTGTGACGCTCTGGGAAACAGTTGGGTTAAGTTTTCTTCCGAACCTGCAGGAGTTGTTGCAGCCAACTACTCCAAAATCTGGAACTTTCTATTTCTGAAGCCCAATTCGCTGTCACCGTCATCGACCAAAGCCGCTGGCCTCATCATTTCTTATTCTGTCCAACAACGAAGCTGGCCTGAGTCTGACCTGTCGTCTGGAGCGCACTCTGTGTCCCAAATAATGGCCTTGAAAGGGCATCGGATCGGGAGCGAAAATGTTGATGAAATGCTGGAGAGTGATTTGTGGTTAGAGATGGGTGAAGGGCTTGTTAAAAATAAAGGGCACTTTCAGAAAAATGTTCAGCGGTCACAGTCAGTGTTAATTTTCCTTCTTGTAAGTAGAGTAACCACATTGAGGCCTCCCTGTTTTGAATTTAAACGTGCAGGAAGGCTGCTTTATCTTTCCTGAATAATTACAGAAGGCAAAGATTAACTTGCAAAGTGCAATTTTGCGCATGGTGCAATATCTAATGACATCAGCTTCACTGTTTTCACACACAACTATTTAGAACGTGAAGGATGGAGAAGGGGTGGACTAATGGAATTGAGTTTTCCTTAGCAAAATGTTGTCTTTACTTCCTCAGAGAAGCATGGAGTGGAAATCAAGCACAATATAAAAGTGACTCATCTGTCTTACAGAGTGCTACTGTCATTATTTTAAGCCTGAAAATTAGACATTGTTCTCTCATCAGTGACCCTTTCAGCCCGTCCTGCCTTTTTAGCTAGTTAAACAAGTTACGTTCTGGGACCTATACTTTTGTTTCTAATGTTGTAGGTATGGACTCAAGATTTACAGCCAGAGGGCAAGTGACTGTTAACTAAAAATAGGGCTTATCTGAAGACGTCAAGCATGAGGGCAAGTGGGGCAACTTTCCAGCTATTATTACATTGTACAGAAATATAGTTTGCTGTATTTGTAAACTTTGCACACCTTGCTATCATTTTTTATTTGCTCTATAAACGGCATCAGCTATTCTACTCTGCATGTTGCATTTGCTCATTGTGGGTTAAGCCAACTTGCTGTACTGGTTCTCCAGCAGCATCTGTTCTTTGTATGAAGCTTGCACCTCTTCTTTGTCAACCCAGCTGTGTGTATGCTTGAGGAGCTGGTTAGATTGCAGCTTCTTATGATGGAAGCATACACGTACGCTTCCAGTACTGCATTTCTTCTGTGATTATTAGGGAACCTTTCCACTGCTGCTTGAACACTACCTTTCACTTTGCAAGACTACTTAAGAGCAGTGGCAGCTGGTTTTAATGTTCGAAATGGGTGTTGCCCTACTAGCATCCGGGAGAAGAGAGAGAATGATGTACACCATGGAGCAACTTTAAATTAAGCTCTCAATGCTCGTGCTAATTCCAATACAAACTCTAGTTTTTTTGTTTTTTTAAAGGAAGGGGTGAGGTCGTCAGACGAGACCTCCTGCGCATGTGCTGGCCAGGGGCGAGAGCTATCGCCCTCGAGGCACACATGAGGAGAGTGATGTCAGCATGATGGGTATGGCTGGAGGAAGCGGCAACGGTTAACTTTTAAATGGGGTGCTTATGCTGTAGCCCAGGCGTTTTCAGCAAAGCGCCATTAAACTAAATGGTAAGGGGCAGGGCTGGCCTACATTGACAAAGTGAAGTGGGTGGCACCAACTGAAGCACTCCCTTCATGTTTGCACTACTGTTTAAGCCTCCTGATTGGATAATGGAAGCTGGGGGAGTGGGCTGTGGAAGAGTTAATCTACGCAGCTCCGATTTCATTTCCGGGATAATCAGCGCGCAGCAGGTGCTCGTGTTGGCTGTTTATCGTTCAGGAGGGAAACCAGCACTGGCGCAAAGTATATACTGCAGTCACAGCGGATTGATGCCACTGCAGGCTGGGGTGAGAACACTTCTGTTTTATTTTGCAACTATGTGCACCTGCGCTATCTTCGTCAAAGAAATGGCGTGCCTTGACCTATGTTGATTTATTTGTGATATGAATAATCCGGCTAGAATGTGTTCTATTTTACAGTAATTTCATGAAAGGTGGCAAGGCGATTACGTCATTTTAGACTTTAATACATTGAAATTTGTTAAATAAGTTTAAACGCGCCGCCAATTTTGACAGCTTCGTGAGAAGTGGAGTGCACAGGATCACTCAATTGGTCGAGTGGGAAACCTTGATTAAAACTACAGGCTCATTGTCCCACCTTCATTAATTTTGCCACCAGTCCCAGTGCTTATATTGTGCTTAATTTGTCTGTGTGGTGTGACAACCGGCAGGTACAATGAATCGAGAAATCAGGAGAGCCCTGCTTGTGAGCCCCTAGTTGTTATGTAAGACTCTGGATGAATGGCGTGCATTGTAAACTATGATACCGGTTGTCAGCCCGTGTATCAAAGTCAAAATTTGGCTCTTGAAACCCTCCACTGCTTAGTCACAGCGCAAAGAAGGCTACATTACATTTTTTCCTTTTTAAGCATAGAGGGAAAGCGATTTTCCCGAAATTACAGGATTATGATTTATGAGCCAAGGCCACGATTTGAACTTGGTACATTCATAAGTAGGTAGTACGGTGGGCTGTGGCGCTTATATGATGTGAAGAGAAAGCCTTTGGCAGCGACCTAATGCTCAGTTACTGTTTAAAAAGCTGATTTAGTGAGCTTTCGAAAGCCTAAGAGATGTCATAGTTGTCCGAGGTTGTGCATGTGTTTTCCTCACAATGCACTGTCTGGATTTCGAAATTGGCGCTTTTATAGAATAGATCCGAAGACTTACTAATTAACAAAGGAAGTGTCTTCTCAGGCATCAAACTCCTGTCTGCTGATGGCCCAACGGGGTGAATTGCCTTTCTCTGTTAATGTCACTCAGTCTGTGGCCTAACATCCCTGCGTTCTTCAGTTAGAAGAGTTGCAACTGCTATAAAAGTAGCTGGTGTCATTTTATGTCATTTTGTAGGTAAACAATTCATATGCCATGCATAGGCTGTGGCTGACGCTTTTTTGTCCTTTACTTTCTTTTTAATGTTTTAGTTTTTTGTGTATAAGTATTTGTTCATGTTAATGTGCTTTTTATTCTATCTAGTGCTTTTGAAAAAAAGCAGAATAAATACTTTTGTAAAATAAGTAAACTTTTACAGCTTTGTGGCTCCTAATGCAGACGAACAGTTGAATTGCTTTATTAACCTTCTTGCTTTGTCAAATTTGCTTAAAAACGCACCATTTGCCCGCTCTTTTTAAAAAATATTCTCGGGGGGAGAACCCCCCGAGCCCCCTTTAGGTTGTTTGGGCTCGCTCGCCACCGCAAATTTTACGCCCTACCACTTTCAGATGTCACCAGCCACCACTGCGGTCAGCCATCTCTTACTCCACACTCCTGCTTTCGGGTCCTTTGGGCTGCTCCAGGACAGCAGTTGCAAGTTCGCCGGGTGACCTTGCAAAGAACGGAGTGCCGCCTCCTCGCATTCCGTTGCGTCTCGGATCCCCCGGAACTTCCACACGCTGTGCCGGAACTGAACC